>JANHGB010053743.1:0-28160 GCA_026283785.1 Coracopsis vasa
GGAAGGAAGGAAGAAAAGAAAGAAGGAAGGAAGGAAGGGATGAAGGAAGGGAAGGAGGAAGGGAGGAAGAAAAGGAAGGAAGGAAGCAAAGAAGGAAGGAAGGAAAGTAGGAAGGAAGGAAGCAAAGAAGGAAGGAAGGAAAGAAGGAAGGAAGGAAGGAAAGAAGGAAAGAAGGAAGTAAGTAAAAGGAAAGAAGAAAAAGGAAAGAAGGAAAAGGAAAAAATGAAAAGGAAAGAAAGGGAAGGAAGAAAGGAAAAGGAAAGAAAGGCAAGGAAGAAAGGAAAAGGAAGGAAAGAAAATGAAGGAAAGAAAAGGAAGGAAAAGGAAGGAAAGAGAGAAAGGAAAGAAACAGACAAGCAAACACGTGAAAGAAACCCAGAGAAACGACTGTGCAGGGCCACAGTGGGGCTGTGCTTTGTGCGGTCAGTCCCTCGGCAGGGCTTGTTTGTCCTACCCATCTCTGAGTGAGCCCACCTTGCTGTGCGGCACCCACACTGCAGGCACAGTGAGGTGGGGGCTGTCTACACCTTCTTGTGCAAGAAGGAGAAATGTTTGAGCACTGTGCTGCTCTGCTCTTCGTGTTTCCCACAGGGCCACTGAAGCTGTGACGTGCTTTTCAACTCTCAGCCTCTTGGGAACTGCTTTTGGGAGCTAGAGCCTGCTTGCTGCAACTGCCTGTAAGTCACTCTTCACATCTGCCTGCAGCTGCTGGCAGCTTCCCCCACTGAAAGATCTCTTTCTGTTTTGTTTTTTTCTTATTTCCCTTTGCAGAGGCAAGGCAAAACAGCCCTGCCTGGTGCTGGAGGTCAGGAATCACAACTTCACACCTATCATGCTGACTTGGCCTTTGGGAAGATGCCCTTTGTGGAGGCCATTGTCTTTACTTTTCTTGCCTGGCAGCAGATGTTTGTGATTTACACCCATACCATGTACACCTTCAGAAATACACATCTCTTCAATTCCAAATGATATCACCTTATTTGTCAGTTTTCAGATTCACTATGAAACTATGTACTGTGTGTTCATTAAATGGAGTGTTTCTTTGCTGGTTTGAGACTCCAAGGATTTAGCTAATTGACTTGTTTGTTCATTTCTAATTGCTATTGCAACCCCCTGATTTCAGCTACTAGAAAGAGTCTTAAGGCATGTTCTGGAAATCTGCAGGTTTCAGGAGACTTTTTCTCTGCTAGCAGCTCTTCTCCCAGGAAATACTCCTTTTTCTGCTTTTTGTGCTGGTCATTGTCAGCTGTTGCGCTTAGAAGAGGAGAACAGGAAAGGATAGGTAATACTCAGTGTAAGTTGTTCCTGGTAGCACCAGCAGCTCAAGTGTGTGCAAGGACTTACCTGGCAGCTTATGTGGGATGGCGTGCCTTGGATTTATGGGGTTTTGACACGTGGCAGCGTGTAACTTGATGGGATGCTCTCCAGCATGGAAAGAAGGAGCAGGAATGTGTAACTGAATTCAGGCAAAAGACAGGAGCTGGGTTTCAACACAAGACAGAGAAGGAGTAACCTACTGCTGTCCCTAATTTTGTATAGGTACAAGAGTGCTCTTTATGTGGACAGTGAGAAACTCTGGTGTTGAGCAACACATTTATTAACTTGAGTTCTTTGTTAAGGGTCATTCCCACCTATGTAATAGCTCCTGTCCCAAAACACTTGAGCTACCATTAACATCAGCAGCTCAAGTCTCTGATTCAAAGCTGCCATAACCAGGGGTAGATCTCAGGGAATATTTTTTGTTGTCAGTCTTTTACCTTTTCTAACCCAACATAGACTTCCAGCATTCCCAACAACGCCCTTGAGGAAGGGAGCTTCCTATCATACTTCCTCAGTGTTTTGAGGAATGTGTATTGTCTTTAGTCTGTTTTGAAACTGGGCTGTCCTTGCTTCATTCTGGCATTGTAAAGGACAGTGAGCAATCAGTCCCAGACACCATTCTTGGATGGCGAGCAGCAGCTCAGCTCCCATCATGTACATCAAGTCAGATTCTTCCTCTTGCTTATCACTTTGCATTCAGCTATATTGAATTTTACTGGCTGTATTAAATCCTGGTCACTGTAGATTATTTTGATAGTTCTTCACAGTTGGATGTCCTCTTAACCACTTTGAAGAACCATACACTGGCAGCAAATTTTGTCCCATTAATATTCAGCCCTCTATTGCTTACTTGCTTTTAATAGCTTCCCGTATCCTGTAGCTAGCATCTTTGTCATATTTTTAAGCCTTTCCTGATAAGAGCTTTCTTCTGAGACCCTAATGCTTTCTCAACAGTAACAGGTTTCTTTAGATACTTTTCAGTCTGCTTATAATGATTTTATGCCTTTGAATGTACTCTAGTGTATTGTTAACAGGCTTCCATGTTTTCATGTAGGTTTTTTTTTTTTAATTTTCTTTTTCAAAATATGTCTTGGTTTCTGGAGCTTCAGTATGGCTGTTGAACAGAAGTATGTATTGAGGCCTCTTACAGGATAGCTCTGCAAAAGTAGCATCTGTCTGCAGTAAGTAGGGCTGTGGTGCTTCTCTTTTTCACTTACGGGTGCTTTCTGTAGCTGCTTAACCTTGCCCTTCCAACCTTTCCCAGTCTTTCCAGTCTTCTTTATTAAATAAAAAGTGCAATAGACCTACAGCTCCAGAACCAGATTCATCCCTAGTCCTTGTTCTTATCTGGGGCTGAGGCTGAGCCTGGGACCTCCCAGCAATGACCCAGAGGAGAAACTCATCTGGGGACCAGTCTTCGGGCAGTGCGACCTCTCCCTTGTGGCTTCCATCCAGCAGCACTCCAACCCAGTGCCAAGCATTGTCTGTCACCCAACCCCATCCCTGGGGACAAGAGCAATGAAGGCCCAGTGGGAGCAGAGCCGTCTCAGAAGGCAGCAGGCATGGCAGCCAGGGTGAGGAAATCTGCACCTTCCCATCCATGTCTTTTGTCTCACTGTTGAATTACCATCCCTCTCCCTAGGAGGAGGATGAGTAGAGCCGTCCATCTGTTCATTTGCCACCAGTCAGGCCTAGCTCCAGCACGTCAGTTTTATTTTCTTCACTCCCTCTGTCTTGCTCCTCTTGATTACCAGATAAGTCCTTTTGGGTCCAAGCTTTTGGGTTTTATTCAGGCAGGCTTTATTTGTGCCCTTTGCATTGTGTTGGATTTTTGCAGCCACAGTGGCAGGCTGATCTATCTGGCCCTCGGTTACGGGCTCTCTGAGGAGCAGAGACCCCACGCTGAGTTAGCTGGCTCCCTGCCACCTGCTCCTGTGATAGAGGATGGGTGTCAGAACAAAGCTGGCGGCATGAATTGGCATGATGAGGTGAGAAAGTAGGGTGCACAGTGCTCCAGCTGATGCTTGCCAATGTAATTGCCCTTCAGGCAATAATTCTTGCCAGTGTGATGGCCTCCAGGGACCTTCTGCAAGCCAGCATAAGCCAGAGCCACTTCTGCTTCCCCATCACTCAGCTGCCATGAGTGTTAACCTTGTATTAATTCAAGACTGAACCCCTAGGTTCACATTAGTTAGTTTTTCATAATAACAAATTGAAGGAAATTACTTCATCTTTCAAAACCCTTAAAGTGGAAGGAAAAGAAAGCAGCAGCAAGGTTTGGAAGTATAGTCTTGTGAGAAAAATCTTTTGTACTTACGCACAGCATAAACACCAGGAGGAAAGTGTACTCATCCAGTGCTTGCAGCCGGTGTGGCATTTGCTACAGTAACTTGGTTGTTCTTAAACCAGCAAAAGCAGCTTCCAAAGCTAAGTCAGTACCCTCAGTTATCTGCAATGAAAACAATAAAGTCTTAAATTTTAAGTTCCAAGAGACAGCCAGATCCTCACAGCAGAAGTCCGCTCTAGCAGATTGGAGCAGGCAGTATCTGGGTGGACTATTAAACCTTCCCTTCTCCAGAGCTTCATGTTTCCCAAATGCTTGAGTATTAGGGCATTGCAAAGACCTTACCTACTCCCTTCTTCTGAAGAGTTGGGGGTTGAATACCAAGAACTAGTTTATCTCTACACTTCAAATTACTCTCAGATAAACTTTTCAGTTGATTCTTGTTGTGTGAGTGCTTTTATTTTACTGTGTGGCAAAAGTTTCTCAGCTCTGGACGACAGCTACTATAAAATAAATAAGGCTGCATCATGAAAGGTACCTCCTGTCTTTGTAGTTCCCCCTCTAAATGGATTTTGAAAGTTCTCAAAGGCCCACTGGACTGAACAGCAAGTAGAAGGTACACCACCCCACGGAAGTGGGCAAGAAGGTCCCTTATGAAGTAGCAACTGCATATAGGGAGCATGACTGTGATGGATGGGGCAGATGGGTCCTGAAGTGTCTGGGGTATGGGCTTAGTGCCATGGGAGCTCCCCACGATGCTGCCCTGTGCCAAACTCTCAACCTAAATCCTGGCCTCATTGGAAAAGGCTAGTCATTTTTAACCAGATTTTCAAGCACTACTGCTGACCGGTTAAATTGTTCAATGTTTAAACAGTCCATAGCCAGGAACATTGGTTCCTCCCAGTGCAGTCTGTGGGACCTGGCAGTAGTATGTAGGATTTCTAGCACTTTTGCAGACCTACATGTTCAAGGCATAAATCTCAGTAATTTGCATGAACCAACCTCTTTGCAGTTTATGGCTCTGTAAATGTCTTTAATAAAAACCCTACCACAAGAAATGGCTTAAGACAACTGCTACTTCACAGCTTCACTACAGGTTCCTAATGTAAGTTAATAAGCTAAACAGAATACCTGACATTTACGATAATTTCACAGGCCTCACTTTGAATGATGGCTAAATCCAACTGTGTGTGACTTCCTTTGCAGAGTGCCTGAATTACAGCATAGGCTGAGGCCTGAAAAATCAATGGCTGCTTTAATCATTCAATTAAAGACTTTGAAAATAATTAGAAATTTGGTGAATTTAAAATATTTATCCATATATCATTTTTAAGCAGAAAGTCCTAGATCAGCACAACTCTTGTTACACCACGGAACTGCTGCGGGAGGGGTAAAAGGAACAGCGTTGCTGCACTGTGGCTGAGCAGGGAAGTGCACCACAGAAGCTGAAAGGCTGAGGAAGTTGGGAGTCACCTCTTATCAGCTTTACCTGATTTACAGTGTTCAGTGAAGGGCAACTTTCAAGCTGCAAAATGCAAGTCAAGGGCCTCGAAAAGTCCTGCTGGCTTGCAGAGCAGTGGTCTCCCACAGCTGCCTTGGGTTTGAGTAAACTCCTCCACCACCAGGCTGTGCAAAGGAGATGGGGAAGCAGGGCCATCGAAGTCCTTGGTTACTGAAAGAAAACTAGCTGACTGCAAAGCCAGTTTTCAGAGTGAAGTGTAGAAATTAGTGTGACTTATAAGGAAAGGAAAAAGAACTTTCTGGTGCCAGGAGCCTAATATTTAATGTAATAAAGAAAATAGAAACTGAACATGATATTTTAGTCCATCTGGACTAAATCTACCCATCTGCAAAGATTTAAGTTTGAAAGATAGTCGAAAATCTTTCTTCTTAACTTCATAGAATGGTTAGGGTTGGAAGGGAACTTAAAGATCATCTAGTTACAAACTTGTATGTTTATTTTCTTTAACTGCCTCTTCTTTGGAAGCAGAGGCATCTGAGTGGAGCACCAGGATTCTAAATAAACAGCCTTTCTTTCTGATGATAAAACAGAGACAGAGCGGATGGAGAAGCAGGCTGGGGGCACTGAACGATGCTTCTCGGTCCCCTAGGGCTGTTTGCTTTATCTAAGTGATGTTTGGCGTTGTGGAGCTTAAGGTAGCTTAATGAACCTGGGAGAGAGAGCTCTGGCGCTGGGCTGGCGGCTGCTGGTGGTCGCGGGGCCCGTGTCCATCCGTCTGTCCCCCCACAGTGAGCGTCTCCTTCGGCGGGGACGCGCAGCAGCGGTACCTGGTGCGGCAGCGACACCTAGCGGCGCTGGGCCCGCCTCGCAGCCGGGGGGGCGCCGAGGCAGCATCTCGTAGGAGCCACGGCCGCTGCAGCGGGGTCAAAGGTGTAGCGAAAACCTCTCAAGTTTTGTGTGAGTGCTTCTTGGCCTCAGTATTTATTTGGCTGCTTGTTTCGTACTATCTTCTGCGTTTCCTCATGGAGCTGTGGAAAACTAGCTGAGCCAGGAAGGATAGCGTTTTTCTTCAACTGCAAAGTTTCATGTTTTTTATATATGTGACAGTTCTCATTTTCCTTCCCCCTCACTCCAAGAAAACTCTATTTATTTCATTTATAAATGCTTGGATCAAATATTACACAGTAGGTGAAGGAAAATTTCACCTGATTTACCTATACAATGTACTGAACTAGCTAACATCCTGCTAACAAAGAGCATAACCTTCCAGAAGAACTACTGTGTAATTCAATTCTTACTGTCTTCATTTAAGAAAGATAATTCAGGTCATTCTACAGTCAAAAATCAACTAAATAAATGAATCAAGCTTAAATGATATATTAATGTTTGTAGTTTTTCATTAAATCCATACTTTTGAAAAAAAAAATCTGGAAACAGCAACACTCAGAAGTGAACAGAATGAAAACTGTTGCTTGTACACAATAACTAACCATTCCAGCAGTGAAAAGACAGCACATCAGCTTCCCAGCTAACAGGGAAACCCAGGCAATGGCAGAAAAGTATAGAGCATATTAATATTTCCCTTCAGAAACTTGCAACAAGTTTAAAATAACTTGTCACTTTAATTCCATTTTCTATAAATTAGGACCGTAAGCCCTGGTAACCTCTTTATTTAGCACGCAGCGAAGAGAGACCCAGCTTGGTTCCAATTTTCACAAGTGTACACAGATTTAAATGCTGGAACACATAAACACAATCATAGACTTCTATGCTTACAAGAAGCTGCCCTCCCCAGCGTAAGAAATGCCATCAGGCACCATTATACATTAACAGTAGCCTCAGTCTGCTTTCATTTACCACCTCTGCGTTCTCAGACCCAACCTTGCTGCCTGGCTCAATGAATGGATGCTAGACTGCAGATTTCCAACCAGCCATACCTTTCAGAGATACATCCAGTTGCTATGTTCAGAGGAATGGTCTCCCACAGGATTTGCGATTCACCCGTCTACCTGTATGATACTCCAGAAAACTAATCTCCGGGATGACAGCTCATTCAGCACTGGAAAATTTACCCATGCTGAGCCCCTCTTTAAATAATGACCTGACATTTGTTCTGTAGAGGGAGACAAAGCCCAGACTGATGAAAACAGTTGGCAGTTGCTTTCATTTGTGCCATTCAGAAGCCAGATGATAATTTGTCCTCGGGGACCCATCACTTCTTGGCAGACAGACCTGTCCAGTGCACTTTGCTATTACTTTTGCTGTTACCTCCCACCCCTGGAGCACGCAGAACACAGCCAATACTCAAGGCAGCCTGAACTAGAACTGACTGCCAAGAGTTATAAAGGATTTAATGATACTGAGAATTAGGAGATAAGATTACAGGTGAATTTGGGGATGATTAATACAAATCAGTGGAACATGGGGAAAGACAAATTTGTTAGACCTACATAAAAGGTTAAATTAGCTATTGCTCAGAAAGGACATTCCAGCATCTCTGAACACAGCTTAATGAAGACATTAGCTAAGCAATAAGCAATGGTCAAAAAAGCAGAATATTACGAATTCCTAACAAGCAGACCAAACCAGAAAACATTATTTCAGGTGAATTGTGAGTTCACCTTTTACATACAGCATGCAGCTCTTTCCAGTCAAAAGAGTGACTCTCCATACAGAGAGAGATTAAGTAATTGAGGACTTTTTCCAGCCTGGAAAAAAAGGTTACTAGGGGCTGATAATAATGATGGTACATAAAATCGTCAGTGGAATCAAGGAGGACAACAGATGCAATTGTACTCATAGTACAAAACTAGGAGACATAAAATGAAGTGTTCAAATGGCAGGTTACATGGAATAATCACATAACAAAGTATTTTTTTACACAGTCTGTATTTAAACTGTAGCATTTGCTGTAAAAGGATGTTGTGGATAGTAACAATTTAGGATGGTTCAGAGAGATGTTTATCTTCGACAGCAGTGCTTCCTAATAATTGGAAACACTACATGAACAGATAGGGCTGTCCACATTAGCTGCAGAAAGAGATGACTAAATGCATTTGTTATCCATGCACATGGTCCCACCACATCTTACACCCCTATAGATGCAGAGCCTGTGCTCAGACGTAGCCACCATGAGGGAATGATGTGTATTTTTCATACTATGCATTTTACTCCGTATATTCCTGGCAGTTTTTATTTTTAAAGGTCCCCCAAATTGTTGCTGGTATGTTGGATCCTTTTTGTTTTACCCAGCAACAGTGGTAGCTGTAACTGCACTCCAGAGAAACACACACACAGAGGGGGAGAGGACAAGCTGAAGGGTTTCCCTCTTCAAGGATAAAAGAGCAAAAGTCCCTATGTGCTGCAAATGTTCCAGCAATTAGCTTCCAAGCACATTATCTGCTCTTCCACCTAAGCTATGGTTGAACATGTCTAATTATCACTGACATCACAGCAAGGTCAGGCAGCAGTACAAGCAGCTGTGCTGTTGTCTCACTTCTCCCTTTAAAACATGTGCTCTATTACATGATCTTTCCTGTTGTCTTGAGATCCTCACAAGCCACTTCCAGTCAGGGTGGTAAGTGAGGGAAAGGGAGCGGTGATTCACCCTTGGAATAGTTATCATGCAACCAGTGCCACTACGCAGGGTTCACTGTACACATAGCAACGCTGAGTTCACAATGCATCTGATTCCCTGGCTACAGCACCGACTGCAGAAGTACAATGCTGGTTTGTAGCTGAATCAAATTTCATTTTAGCCACACTATTGTCACTGTCCTTTGAAGCTGTTTTAGTTCAGGATGCCTGCACAGGCCTTCCTTTTTCACATAAATATCCAGTGCTGAGTTTAAGAAATTATGCAGGAAAGATGAAATTCACTCTTCAGCCTGGAGTCTGGAGTCCTTCCCTTGCCACCTGTGCCCATGCAGACAGAATCCCAGGGGCAGAAGACCTGAGATCAGTGTAGAAGCTGCTGCAGTCTCCAGCTTCCTCCCCACACCCCTGTGGTGACCCGAGCAGGGTTGCAGTGAAGCTGTGGCACCAGTGGCAAAAGGGCAGCTTGGTTGCCCAGCGGGCTTTGTGCTGCACCCAGCCAGCTTGAAGCCCCTTGGCCCAAGCCCTGCTCTTGTAATGGTGCAGGCAAGTGGGTACACTGCTGTAAAGCCACAAATCTGGTTCCCACACATGAAGGTGAAGAAAGGGAGAAGCTTGGGTCTCACTTTCTGTAATACCCATGGCCACAAATAAGCTGGTGGAGCAGGAGCTGGTGTGCAGCTAAGCATGGCAGTTTCCTTTTCCCCCAAGAGGTAGGGAGGAAGCAGAGCATGAACCAGACCTGGTTCAGTTCTTGCTTTCCTTATGAGGCTGTGCAAGCCTGGCACATGGCTCAGACTACTCTGCAGTCTTGCTTTCTAGCCCCATAGGACTCTCTTCCCTTCCTGGCTACAAACAATCTCTAGTCAACACAGATCTGTAAGCAAGACCATCTCCACACAAGGCACCTCACACATCACTAAGACATCACAGAACATGAAGCAGCTCACCAAGAACATGTTAGTACATAAATAAGGATGATCTATATTAGCCTTTCCATTGTATTTAATAAATTAATATATAATAACATTCACCCATCCTTTCTCATTTGATATGACCAAGTATTTGCTCTGAATTTAGCCTCCACCACAGAGATGTGACTGTTTGCTGTTCCTCAGCAATGTCACAGCTCAAAGGCTGGGACAGCTGGTTCCCACAGTAGTGCTCCTTGTGCCAGCAGATCACAGACCCCACTTTGGGCACCCTCCCACCCAGCTGCATGTCTTCCACACTCAAATCCCAGAGACAAGAGAATTAAGAAAAGCCAATCCAAAAGGGAGAGGGAGAGAGGATGTGCAATAACTTTAGCTGTGCTTTTCACAAAAGTGCCATTTCAGTTCATTTTTTCCCCCAAATAGAGAGCTCAGCAATTGGCGACAAGAAGATGGAACTGAAAATTAAAACTGTAAAATAGAACAGCATCCAGTATTCACCCCAGCACAGCCAGGAAGGAAATAGTTTGAAAACACCAGATGCTCTTTGCAACTGGTATTTTGGATATATATCCAGCAGGGATTTCTGCCCTCCCCATGAAAACAGACACACATTCTCATTTAACAACTAATTGATTTATTTAACAATACAAATTTCTTTCTACTGCATGGTTTAGCAGAGAGAACTTGAGAAACAAAATTAGCTTCTTTTCTTTCTTTAGAGTTTAAATGTTTACACAAAAACAACCTTTACTTCAGTAAATATAAAATTTACACACAAAAAAACTACATTAAAAAAGAACAGAATCATGACAAACCAACAGAAAAAAAAATAAAAATGATGGGAATTCAGTGTAAAGGATCCAATTGCAAGGAAGGCAAGATGGGGCAACACTAACAAGGCATCCCACTTGTACACCTAGGTATCTGAAGTTGTAGGTACAATACAAAAGCAAAATACATTAAAATTAGGATTAAAACCTATATTTGTATACCATAATATTTTATGATATAAATACCTGTAAATTCTGTAGGCAACACAGTCAACGTGTGAAATACATAGTTTGCTCTTCACTGGAAAGTCACTAGAATGGTGTACGAGCACCGTGTCACCCACGGGTGTGCTCATGGTCAGCAGTGAGCAGACGTTAGGTGTCCAGCCCGGATGTGATAGCCCCTTGTTTCTTTGCCAATCTGTGCTATTTCTCACACGTCCAATGACATAATGAGAAACTCTGGTCACCTTCAGCAGTGATTTCCAGCACTTCATCTCCTGGCATTAGTCTGTTACCTGACTTAGGCATATCCACCTGCCAGATCCCCTGTTTCTCATTCCCTTTTGCACTTTATAACCTGAACTCTAAAGCTATCTTGTAGCTACCAAAAGAGACTGGCTTCTAGGTTGAGATATTTGGGATACACAGTTCTTCAAGCCACCTTCAGGAATCTGTAGAAATATTTAAAGTAGGGTGGACAATTTATGGTCAAAGCTTATGTGATACAAAATCCTGGGACCTATATAGCGATGGCTAACTTTAGATCTAAATCTTTAATGTTTTTTCTATTGCTTTAGTATTTAAAATTAACATTCGGTTTAAATGAGCAGAGCATCTTACTGATGGAAGTGCTACATTATCTCCAAAAACACCAGGCAGTAAGGGAGACTGTAAAGTTTAAAATGAAGTGTAATTTTAAAAATCATTTAAAGGGATCAAGTCTCTTTTTTTTATAATCAGTATTGTGACTGACAACCTATAAAAGCTTAAATTATAAAACTATTAGTGACTCTACTTTTTAAACTGTATGTACTATAAATCTGTATCTTTGTTACTTACAGATGTTACAAAACTTCCAAGCCAGAAAGCGAAGGGGGGAAAATATAGTCTAAAAGTTTTACAGATTACATTTTCACTGACAAAGGTTCATTTCCCCCCCAACTGTCAAAAAACCTGATTACATTTATTCTACTCCTCTCTTTTCTGGACAGATGATAAGAGTGTTCAATCATGCTTTGGAAGACCACTTTCAATGGGTAACTGCAGTTCTCTAGATCAGCAAGTCTGACTTGCTTTACTCAGAAACAAAAGCACCAGACTATCCCTAACTTGGCCCTTGTCCTGCAAAAGAAAAATGGCAGCAAGATTTAGGCAGTCTGTTAGGACAGCAGGACTGGCCCTGAAGCAACCAGCTACATGAGCTTCTGGAGTAAGCATATGCAATGCTCTCATTCCAACTTCAGAAAGAGCCCAACAGTGTTAAATTTAAGGAAACTGTAGAAATGACATTTGTTCTGTTAAAAAAAACAAAACAGGGAAAACTTAAAACAATCCACAGGTGTGCATCAAACATTTAATAGCAAGCCTTTGCTTATGTATATTAATTTAAAGATTATCCACAGGGACCTGTGATACATTGGCCCTGCCTTGTTACTATAATTAAATTTATTCAAATATTAATTTAAAATAGGAAAACAAAGAAACTACTCCTTGGGGAACATGTTTATTGTGTTTGAGATGATACACTGGGTGCTCTCTGAGCTACAAAGGGAAAAAGGAAATCCTTTCATTACAAACTGACAAAGGTAAAAGTTAAAACAGTTTTCACAACAGCATGTACCACATATTGGAAATAGATCTGGGTTTAATACAAATGACATAATTCCTAGTAATCTACAGCTACCTTTAATAACTTCATACAGATAATGAATTAGGCTAAAATGCACTATAATATTTGGTTGACTTCAGGAACAGTATCCTTAGTACATCACAAAATACATTTTGATATCCCAAAGAAGCAAGACTTGCAAGTAGGCATTTTAAACATAACTAATCTACAGCTACAAATTTCTACTCTTAATAGCATTTACCTTTCTTGGGGGCAGTATCCCAGTCTTCAAAAGGATAAAAGCAGAGTAGAATCAGTATAACATATACACAGAAGTCCGTATTGTAAAGGCTATAAAGATTTGTTGCACACTGCAAAGTTGCCTTCTGCACCTTCACACTGCACAAGTAGTTTGTCATTTATGTTGCATATCTCTTGGTCCACTGTCTGGCTATCCTGTCATGTTCTGCTCTGTTGGTCAGGTACTGAGTGGCTATGCTTCCAACCAGAGGGTCAGCTGCAAAAGGCAGGAGAATGCAAAACTGAACACATGATTTAAAATACAGAACCTATTTCATAATATAGTCTTTGTTAGGCCAAAAAATGCTGTGAGATACAGGAGGGCTCTTATAATACAAGAGAAAGCACACAAGGCACAATGAACAGAAAAAGAAAACAGGAATATCTGTTGTGGTTATTTGCACATGAATGCATCCTGCCCCAGCCAGGGGTCCTGCTTTCAACCCTCTGGAAGGGCTGCTGAGTGCAGGGGACATTCAGTGAGCACAGCCTGGCACATTCAGGTCGTAAGACTGGTGTACATCAGGGTATTTGAACTGCAGGGGACACACCGAGGAGATGCCGTTTGCTCAAGAGTTATCAAACTTCTGTATCACAGAGGCTAATCCATCTCTCCCTGATCGTTGCCAGTGTTCTGTAAATGAGCTGCCATCCTCGCACTATTGCTCAGTTCCTGCCCTGACGGCAGGCAATTAGCATTCACTGACAATGACACTGGTCACACAGTTGCTGAGAAATGGTACTGCTTCCAGTGGAGTTCCTCTCCTCCCAACAGGAACAAGGAACTCTCTCTGAACATCGTCCCCCTCACATTTGCAAGATTAAACATTTCACTTTCCATCTTAAAGAAGGGACTTCCTGCGGCCCCTTCCAACCTGCAGGATTTCTGAGTTTCTAACTCAAGAGAACTTTGCTCCTTTCCTGGACAGACCACTCACTGGAGCTCCTACAACACAGAACTTCTGTGATATCAGCTTATTTTCTCCACCATAACTTGGGAAAAAAAGATCTTAATGCTATTTACTTTCTGTTGCACCACAGGAGTGAAAGGTGCCATTAAATGTCAGACCACATCTGAGCAGGAGGGTTTCATCCCCAGTTTCTAAAATATTACTTTTTATTTAATCTATGTACAATCAAACATACAAATTACATTCCATGGCAACTAAGTCAAATGACTAAGAGTGGATGCTCAATGAGATATCAGCTCCTTACCTGGGTTGCAGTCTGTCAGAAGAGAACAAATAGACAGCAGAACCTTTGAAATAGTCAAAGCAGGGCTCCAGTTGTCTTTCAGGATATCCAGACAGATGACTCCCTGACTGTTGATGTTGCAGTGATAAATTCTGGTACGGAAAGTAACCTAGAATCACAGTATAAGAGACAGAAAGAGTCAGTTGGTGCTGCCCAGCGATGCTGCCCCTTGTGTCTGAGCAGCAGCAGTGCCTGGGGTGCTCTCAGTTCATCAGAGCTTCCACGGAGGCAGCTCCTCTCTGCTCGCTTTCTAAAATACAATTATTTAACAGAAGAGTATTTACTGTAGTCATGGCTACCTTTAAAGAACCTACCATGGAGATCTTTGGTGCATAAACTGCTTTCACACACAGACCTTTTGTCTGGTACCCACAAAAATTAGGACCTACTCTGTAGTACTGTACACAATTTAATGAACATGCTGCACATCAAAACCAATCTAATCACACGTGTAACTTTACTGTGGTTTCTCAAGGTGAAGAATTAGACAGAGGATGGCTGTATCTGCAGTATTAGTTGATCTTTTCCTTTCTTTCAAAAGCCTAAATATAGACCATGAAAATTAATATTTAAAATTGGAATTTTATGTTATTCTTGTTCAAATTAGCAATGAAATCTTTGCCTCACCCTTCATTAGGCAGGACAAAATATACCACCAAAACAGTGCCCTCACACTACCATCACCTTTGTTTTTAAATTATTTCAGACTAGTATCACTACAGCATGTAACCATTATTCTGCACAAATAAGAAGTTAGAAATATTTAATTGCTTTAATTACGTAACACACAAGATGAGTAATATTCTCCTTTTCATCCTGATGCAGGAGAGGAAAAATCCATGATGTTTTCTGAAACTACTGAAAATTAAAAAAATGATCATGCTCTAAAGAAACTCCTATCTATGAGATTTTCATAAGGAATTTGTCTAAAACTCTGCATCACTTCATTATAACAATATTAACTCAGGGAATATTAAATTTTGTGGATTTCAGAGAACTGTGAAATGCATAGAGAATGTATTATTCTTTATGCTGTAATCCCTCTGAGAATGAAAAGTGGTATTTGATTTGTAACAACAGCACTGTAGCCAAAAGAGCCATAAATTGTAGAAATGTGTGGTAGAATGTATTTAGCCTGTGCTAATGTCAGCAGTGTCCTTTCTGGTGACTTGGTGACAAGTTATACTTTGACATTAAGGAAGGGTTGAAGGAAACAATCTTTAACTTCTTTGATATCCATTAGTAAATTATAATTTTTTAAGTGTCCAAACTATTTCTGAGCAAGGAAATGAAATTTTAGTTTAAGTCAAGATTAGTTTAATTTACTAAAAAGAGTTTTTGCTTAAAAAATATTATCAAACAAGGTTGCTGCTCTTATCTATAGTAAACAGGTTGACAGTTTACAATAATGGAAATAATCGGAGTAATTTACCCAATTTGAAGTCACAATACAACACTCATTTTAGCTTTCTGTTATTTTGTTAAAAATAATAATATGTATTTTTAGTGAGAATATATAATATAGAATCTGGTTCACAACAGAAAAAGCTCAATATACATATATTTTAGTAGCTGGAATGAGAGGAAGGAAACATAAGGTGTTGCTCTGTCTTCTATTAAAATTCCTTGAATCCTAACTCTTGATCAGAATTATAATCTCATTTATCACCTGGAAAAGCTTGGAAATCAGTATTGACTGTGGTAATCAGGAAATAAAATAGACACGGGATTTTTCTGAAACTACAAGCAAAGATTCTGAACCTTGAGGTTTTCAAAAAACCATAAACAAATTTGATATTCAGAAGGCAATGAGTACTCACTCACTGCATGTTACATTCTTCTCCCAAGTGAAAATATGATAAACACAATAAAAACCTTACCCTTACCTTTGGTGGCTTGAATGGATAGTCAGATGAAAATGTGATATCCAGGAAAAAAACACCTCCTTCATATACAGAACCTGGAGGTCCAAGAATAGTAGATCTCCATTCATAAATGTTATCTCCTTTAGGACCGGCACTGCATAAAATAACAGAGAGAAACACAGAGTCAGATGTACTGTCAAGAGAGGCATTTTATGGATTTCCTTCTACCTTTATTTTGTTTAATACAAACCACTTGCCTATCCTTAACATCTGCCTAATTTCCCACCAATTTCAGTGGGCTCAGTGTTTTAAACAGGCATGAAAGCTGGGTGTTTCGCTGCCCCTTTGGATATACAGCACTGAAACAGATCGACCATGAGCTACTGACTGTCATTATCTGAAACAAACCCCCAGAACTGCTTTCTCAAGTATGTGGTTGCTCTGAGCTTCTACATCATGCTCTTCCAACGACATCATATCCATACACAAAAGGAATTGTGTATCTTGACCACATGCAACTTCTCCAAGCATTAAACAGACCATACCTTCATAAAAAGAAGCGACTTACACGAATATTGACACACATTTATTGCCACTTGTTTCAGAGGCTACAGTGAAATGTTATATCCCTGGGCAGGAAAACTGGGAATGAGAGAGGCAGTATCCTGGAACTGAGCACTGTCAAATCCAAATAACCGTTTTCTTCAGGATATATTTGTGTTATGCCTTCAGGCAATCAGCATTGAGCATACTAGCCCAAAACAGTTTATTTTAAGAAGTACAGTACTGAATGCATTTCTCACTAGGGGAAAGGTTATTGCATAATTAATTATTAAAGCTTTGAAAGAAGGGATAATGAACAAGCGTTTTCTCGACTTCTGAGCCATCACACTTAATCCTATTATCACACAGTAACCATCTAACCTCCTCAGGAACAAAACAACCCAAGCACAATCTTATTTCTGTCAGCAAACACTAACCCAACCTTCCACAAAAAGTCCTGAATCTGATCCACTGAGATCCAAACTGACTGTTATAGAAAACACCTCTGCTGAGCTCTGGCAGGCACGGTGGATTCGTCACATCTATGCAGATGACAAGTCAATAATGCGGCACTGTAAAAGATCCATTCAATTCTCCCCACCTCGGCAGCCTCTCAGGCACCACCTACATCTCACAGACACATGGTGAAACGTCCCCCTCCTTATCCCTCTGCAGTCCCAAGGAAGAGGCACAGAGGACTGTCATATGTGATTGCACATGAAGCAAGCAGCAAGGCATGGCATCAAGCTGTAGCCTGGGAGTTTGTGGTTTCTGGCACTGCTCTACACACAGAGGAGACTCCTTACGAGCCCTCCAAGTGTTAAAGCTCTTCCCTTGTTGTGTCACCTCATGTGTTTGTCATACATATGTCTGCAGTCTGTAACACGGCATGTTGGACATTCATCCTTACCATGTAGCCAAACATGTGGAGACACTCATCAGAGACAAGGAATTATGAGCAGTCTGCACTTTGCATCTGCAATTCCCACACCAAAATATTAGCTATTTTTACGTTAAGATCATATTCAAGAAACAACCAAAAGCTGACTTTGATTATGAATACCATTTCAATTTGTAATTTTCCAGCATGTTTTTTATCTTGTGGATGTTTCATGTACGCAATGTTTAAACTGTTGCAGGCCTTTCATTAACAGGACAAAACAATCACAGATTTTGGCTCACATCCTATTTAATTAAAACAAAAAAATTATTTGATGGAGCTGGAGCTATTTTTCTGTTGCCAAAATGAAAGTAGGCAACAACGGCTTGCTGGCCTCCAGGGTACAGCTAGGAAACAAAAACTACAAGTGCTGTCAAGTTAAAGTCTGGGTCTAAAATCACTGATCTTATCTTTCCATTTGTAATGCACGCACAAAAGTGAAAGAAAAACAGTAGATAAATTTTAGGGAAAAAAAGGGAAATCCAGAGGCAAGGAGGTCCATTTTCAATGATGTAATGAACCATTTGTACCCTCAGTCACTCCAGAAGATAATTCTATTTCTGCTCTCTAGAAAGCAATTAGTGTAAGAACTGAAAATATTGGGGCAATAATGACAATATTTAAAACCCACACAGGCCACTGAAATGTTTTAATTAATTCTTGACATTCATCAAGCTTACAGCTAATTACTATTGTGCTTGGAAACCAAATTTCTATGGAGCAATTCAATTTCAGCATTAGATGTCTTAATGACTGTTTTATAATTTAATGCAGAGGTTACTGCTCTTGCCTCGTGTGTCAGGTGCTTTCTTTCATACACCTCTAACAGCTGGATGCAATTCAATCAGATTAATGAAATAGCTGAATTAAATTAGTGACATATTTCAGCCCAATGAATCAGCCACAATTAAGTGTGGCACCAGCCTGGTGCCAAACTATCTGGTAATCACTCACCAAGTCAGCGCAAAGGCATCTATCAGCTAGTTGCCAGAAGCTAAGTGCAGTAACTCTCCGCCTATTACTATCTGCTATCCCCTTCTATGCCACGGCTAGCAATATACAAAAGAATCCAGGTATAATGTGAGAAGGGGAATTCCTAACCTTGTAAGAGGAAGAAAACGCTGTGTTCGAGCCCCTTCTACTGCTGAGAAAAGGTTGCTGCAATGTCAAAAGTAACACAAAGCTGTAACAACAGCCACTCACAAATACAGGAAAAAATTGTTAAATCCAACAATTCGGTTATAACTGATTGAGGTTTGTGAAATTCCTATTTAACAGCTGAAGTGGTGTCTCACTTCCAGTGCTGTAAAAGATACCTCTGCTTCATTAGCAACCTGAAAATCCCCACAACTACTATGTTATTGGTGTGAGGAGACACGAGGTTAAAGGGCGGAGAGAAGACATCACACTGGGCTTCTACTACTTGTGTATTTCCTGAGGATCATCCTCAGCCAGCCATACCCTACTTTGTCTTTCATATACATACCACAGTAAT
The DNA here is from genome assembly GCA_026283785.1 of Coracopsis vasa. Classification (NCBI taxonomy): domain Eukaryota; kingdom Metazoa; phylum Chordata; class Aves; order Psittaciformes; family Psittacidae; genus Coracopsis; species Coracopsis vasa. Next base: position 18,594 of record JANHGB010053743.1, read on the forward strand.
CTTTTTTTGAAGTGAACAAACCCACACTTTCTAAGGCTCAGCAAAACACACCAGACCTATTCACAGCAGTCTCGGCCTCTGCAATGACTTCCACAAGGACAGTGCATTGGGGTTTCACACACTTGGATGACTGCAGGGAAGAATAGAAAGTGCAGTCCTGCCTCAGGCAACACCTCGGCTGTGTACTGAGCTGCAAGCAAGTGCTGGAGTCTCTGTCACTGCAGAGCGTTGTCTTGGTGCTGCAGAAAGCCACAAGGAGGGAACCACCACTCTCTGGTGTAAACCTAACTTCTCTGTGCCCACAAAGGATAGCAAAAAACCCAGGCTGAAAACTGGGAATAAGGAAGCTTAACTCTGTCCACAATTTTCCTTTTCATTGATACACCTGGAAGAAATACTCTCCTCCTTCTGCTGGGCACTAAAGAAGCTGGCACAGGAGGTGATTCTAGGGGCTGTACTTGAGCTCTTTAGTCCCAGAAGTTTTCCTGCTATTCAAGAGACTCACTCTCCTATAGCAAGCACAGGCTTCAAGAATCTCACCTTAAACCCCGAGAACTGTGGTGACTGACAACCAAGGAATCTTTCTTGCTGCCTCATACATGGGACAGAATACCCCACGCAGAGTGCTACCATGAGGAACTGACATAATTTTGTTCCCTTTCCTTTCTTCATCGCTGAAAGATTCAGCTCCTTCTGACCAACCCCATAGAATCCATATGGACAAAAAAATTCTTCCTCCACTGTGTCCTTTAAAATACAAGATCTTGATGGAGCAACGGATCTGACAACTACTGCAGTGTTTGGGCTACACAGCATACATGTGCAGTTCATTGCTACCAACCTGCTGCCCTCCTGAATTAGCTTACAGAGCATCACAAATTCAGTAAAGGCACCAACAGTATGTTCTCAATACAAGAGCCACTGAACTATTTTTTTAAAATATGGGCTAAAGATTCTCACACAAAATAACAAAGCAAATTAATTGAAATGACAAAATGCTCTTTGCAAAATTAAGGGGGTTTTACTTTATATATAAAAGCTGAATTGAATTTCTTACAATACATTTGATAAAGTTAACTGGCTATATCTGCTTCCTAAGTAAACGTTCATTATGCCACTTCACTGAGGGATACAGACCTGATCCAGATAAGACAAAAGATTTATAAACATGCTCTATCCAAACTAGTCCACTGAACAGATTTAATTTACAAGTGTGACTTTGGATGGTGAATTTGGCAAGACGTGAGGTTAAACTCTAGGAGCCCATGGGCTCACATCAGGGCCTTTAAACCTAACTGCTGAACCCTGGCTCTCAGGTTTCATGAAGATGTACAACAGCTTCTCCAGCACACCGTTCTGAGCATTCACATGGATACAGCAGCAGTCACACCAACAAGAAGCCTGTTACACTCCTGACGCAGTGGTTACAGAAATCAGAATTCAGCATTTGTTACAATTCACTAAATCAAAATGCATTAGAGCTGCCCATATGGAGCTAGCTGCTGGATGAGAAACTAGGACAAGAAATCTCCAGTCTACATGATGCTAGTAGCATGCTCCTTTCTGTTCTTGCTAAATGTGCTTCTCCTGTCAACAGCAATCCTTTGAAACATAGGGCTCTAAATTTCATGACAGAATGCAACTTCATGGTACTGAGACTGTGATAATTAAGAAGAAAAAGGGTGGAAAAAAAGAGTAATTTAGCTAGATTTGATGTTAACTCTGCGTTATGCTTTATTATGAGAAAAAATTTGGGTCTCTAATAGGATGAAACTAGGGGAAAAGAAGAAAATAATATGTGTTTTAGGAAGCTTCCCAGCAGTGAAGTCTGTCAGGCTTTAAAACAGCCTTGTGAGAAATGTCATTGGTACCATAAAACTAAAGGTACTGGTCTACATCCCAAGACACCCATCACCCAGCACAGATTTAAGTGGTGGAATATCTTCCTACATTCTCCTTTCAAAGGCTCCATCCTTAGGTCTGATAGCCAGGCAGTTATCACAAAGGCAGCAGCTAGCAGCTAGCAAACCAAATGGGAACCTGGTGTGAGAGGCAAGGGAGGAGCCCACTCCATCTTCCCCAAACTTCCATCTCAGATGAGACTCAGCAAAAGTAAAACTTCTGAAGCAATTCACAGACTGCTCAACCACAGTGACTTACAATTTTTACAGCAATGTAAGTGAAGTCAAGGGCTTTAAGAAAGGAGTAAAAGATCTGGTTTAATTTTTCTTAATTCAACTGAAGGTACTCAGGAAAGGAAGAATGAATGCCCTTAAGTACATTCCGCAGCCCTGTGCTTGAAAAATCCACTTCATAAAGCTACATAGTGAATTTTGCAATATCCACAAGACAGCTTCAGAAATACAGCTTCACGAATCCTGCTGTAAGAAAGGCACTCAGCATTATTCTCAGCATTCCTATTTTCAGTGGTGGTGCCCAAGCACCTCTACTTACAGAATATGGGTAGTTCATCCCCTACATACAGAAAGCACACTGGTTTCACTGGCAAGAGCTTTGAGCCCTAATTTTTGGATTACTGCATTTTTCTAGGGTTGGATACATGTGGGTTGTCTACAGCAATATATCAAATCCGTGTTCAAAACACTTTTTGGTAAAGTTCTCACTATTATTAATATTTACATGTAATATTAAATGTAAATTATATTAACTTATATTAAGTTTAATATTATTAATATTTTCCAGGTTACGTGCAATGCTGACAAAGAAAAGGTTTCAGTCTATTGTGTTCTTTAGATAGTGACAACTGTTCTTATTTTAGCTGCCACCGAACTACCTGCTACATCTGTTTGCTTAAAAAGGTTATTTACTGCTTCTAGCAGATCCACAGAGGCTCTGTGTAACTGGGGATGCACGGAGCCTCATTCACTGTACAAACCTTTGCTTCTGTCACTTCCTTAAACTCTGTCATGCCCTTAAGACTGAAAGCTAGAAATTACTGCATAAATACGCTCCCCCCCATTTTTAACTCCAGGATCCCCTGCTAATTCAGCTGGTTGTAAAGCAGTGCAGAACTTGTGCCTGAGGCCACGGTTTGATGCAACAGTAAATCCAACTTGAGAGCTCCTCCTACCAGATCAAAAGCAGCATGGCTACTCAAAGCAAAGTGCTGATCCAACATAAACTTGGCCAAACTGTACACATTCCAAAAATGTCAGTGGATTAGCTCTGTAACACCAGGCTTTACGCTTAATCAGGTATCATTTGCCCTCCTGCAGCCAGCATAAAGAGTGTACAAACTCTAGGTTGCATGGTCCAGATTAGGAATGCAATCATGTGGCCGTATTTGGTTCAAATCAAATTGTACCATTAGAGGAATCTGAGGGCAGATCTGCTATTAATCACCCTACAGGGAAAGACACCAGACAGCAGTGTCTTAGATGATTAAAACCTCCAGTGCTAAACTTGCCACTAGTAGAAGAATATACACTGTTGTTACTAAAGGAAGCTGAGTAACAAATCATTTGATAATGCCATCAAAGCTGTAAAATGTAGATAACCCAAGTAACATATTTTAGAGAGCTGATAGCTTTTCCACTGCCAGAAGCCCTGTTAAATTAGTTCACTGCTACAATAGCTGAACTTTACTTTTCCTCTTTGTACTCCTGCTAGTTCCTAGGACCTTTCTTGCTGCTGTTAAAAGTCTACTCAGGTTCCCTTTATCTTCCAGAACAAGCATAGGTGATTATGGAGGCAGAATTCCTGTAATTTTTATTTTGAAAAATAACGAACCCCAGAATGTAGTTTGTTAAATTACAGCAGAAATACTGACTTTGATCCAGGTAACAAAACACATCAGATTGTTTCTATCTATGCTCTTGACAGAGGAGCTATAAACTACTCAAGCAATACATAAGACATTACCAAACATGAGTTATATTTGAAAATGGAGAAATCACAGTACTCGCAGCCATGAAGAAAGTTTGTGCTGAACATCTGGTTCATTTTAAATATCTTGGAATATTCATAGAAGTCCCTCTCACATGCCTACGCTACAGAAATTATCCACGCTTCCTATTAAAACAGAGACCAGGACAGTCATTAAAGGGAAATGTTTCCTGCTACTTCACCATGTGTTCAAAATAACAAATCCGTAATTTAGCATAAAATAAAAGGCCAGCTCCCTGTCATCAGTGTTGAAACACCAGTAGTACTAGTGGCAAAACGTGTGCTACTTTCTTGCTGTCGGTATAACACTCAATTTGTACTAAGGCCAAATCACTTTGTCAATGAAATTTATCCACCAGGTATACAGCTCACATTTTCCTTCCAATCATAATTACTGATGAACCTGTATTTATGAAACATGGCAAATTTGCTCTTCTTCTATGAGAGAGGGTCCTTCATGATTCCCTAACACAAACAAACCTCAATTGGGATGCATGCATGTTTTATTCTTATGTATGTTATAGCCTCCAATACTGATGCTAGCAATCCATCCTGAAGGAATCACAGAGTACCTGAGAAATCACGCAGCCTTAGTTTAAGGCATCTGCCCACAAATGCACAAAATGGAGGCACTCAGACACAAAATCGTTAGACTAATGTCATGTAGAAAATGTGTGCTGTGGAGTATGACTGCAATGTAAATCTCCCAAACCCCAGGCCATCACCTTACCCACTGGACTGAGAGGATGCTATCAGGAGCTCATTCAACAGTTCTGTGTCATCCATGTATTTCAGACATCAGTCACCACCAACATTCACCGCAAAAATCTTCATGCAAAAAGCTAATTGACATGGAGACATCCAGTTTAGGATTTCCTACTGATATTTTCAATGACATTTTTAACGTCAACTGGGCAATTTTCAACAGACTATGCCTGCAAGTCAACTAGAGCTGTTCAAATGAAATCCCCAGCTATCAATCTATCTACCCCAAATGCCTACACATTAGGCAATTTCAAATGCAGACCAATGTACTAAAAAAAAACACCTTCCACTATTCTGTGGATTATTTTTTTAAGAGATATATCTTCAGCCAAAAACTGAAATGAACTCCACTATGAACAGTGCTTTTTGAGACAGAAAGAACATTAGTGAATTACAGAATGACCACAGTCTGACAATTCAAGCCTAAAGGCAGACTCCATGACTAAACTTGTGAATGGTGTTGATGTTGTGGAAAAACTTTCCTGTAATATCACAAAATGAGAAAGTGCAACCTAGTGAGCATGATTTATTCAAGGTACCTCATGAAGGACCAAGACAGACAGAATTGCTGTGAAGTCACCTTTACTGAAATGCGGGCGTATTCACCTGGATTCTTGTCAAAAAGGTGAACATCCAATGTGCATGGTGCTACCAGAGATGAACCTTCTCTTCTGGCATGTCCAGGATGTGGCTTCTTCAGCACTTAACATCAATATAGCTAAAAGGCACCCTCCCCACTTCTTCCCACCTCTAAAAATTCAGCTTTCAACTTCAACAACAAAGTTACAGCTTGCCCACACAGAGATGGAGGAAGAACAAAACCATTCAGTCAGACAGCCTGTCACCATTAAATCACACTAACGCTCTGAATAAGAAGCACCTATTTAGGGATTTAATGATCTTTAATACATACATATTAGTTTCATACTTTTAGTTATTTCATATTAACTTCCTGAATCTTGCCTTGTAGCAAGTACTGAATATTTTCCCTCACAAGAAGTCTGTATTTTCATGATCTAAGTCAGTTTTTGGCTCAGTCTTCCAAACCTTCTAGCACAGGCTTTCTTCCAAACATAGTTCCATTATTACTTTTAAACACTTCCTCCCTCTTGCCTCCCTCCATTTCCACATCAGACTTACAGCCTAACGAAACAGAAATACTGTGCCACAGCTCCCTGCACTGAATGCCTAACTTGAAGCCATAAAAGTCTGATGGAAATCTCTGTAACTAACAAATGGCTGTATTTCTCAAAATAACATTGAGCTTTGTCTGTTCATCCACAAAGACCTTCCCTATCTTCTGCACAGTAATGATGACTTCTCAAGTCTGAGTCCTTTCCAAACACGGTCAGGGTCACTATGTGGCTTTTGTCCCTAGCTACTTCATCTCAATTAAAAGAAGTTAGCTGTTCTGAAGGGGTGTGAATCTGGTTAGCCAAAAATCAAGAACCCTGTTCATCAAAGTAGAGGCTCAGGATCTTCTGTCTTCCCACCATTCCCCTCTGTCCGTTTAGTACGTAAGCTGTAGAGTGACTCAACATGATGAGCAGCATAAGGCAGACTTGGTTGAGGTGCTAAACCATCAACAATGTACATTTCACTAGTCAAATATGAATATCCAGAGAGTTTCAAAACAAAAGCAGTTGCGAATAGGCATCTGTTTCCTATAATGCAGAACTGGAGACAGCTGAAGCAATACTTGGTAGAGAGTAGATATAAATGTAACTTCTGTATTAAAAGCATTAAAAACCCTGTGAATACCAGCTTTAGCTCCAAAAGCAGAGCAATTCAAAGGAATGGAAAAAGCATCATGCATACAAATACACAGAAATCAATGCCTGATATGAGTTCATTTGACTCCACAAAAGTGTACTACACTGACGAAAAATGTGAAAATAATCATTCCAGGGAAAAAAAGTCAATAAAGATCAAGCAAATCAAGTCTCACTCTGTAAAATCTGTTTACTGAAAAGCCAGCTCCAGCCCAACTATTGCTCCCTCTAACAATGTTAATTTAAGGAGTAACTCTTCCAAATGAACATTCTTTACGGAGGCAGCTGTAGCGTATGGAGCAAAAGCTGTTTGGGTTAGCCCTGGCAGCAGGGCTTTGTAGCCCTCCTCTAAGAAGACTGCCGCTGCTCAGGTTGAACCAACAAATCTGTGACCCGCACAGAGCTTTGCTATAGAGCTTGGACCATGGGTACCAGTGGACCAAGATACACTGCAACTTCATTCCACCTTTTTACACATCTGTCTGTTCAGAACTATGATTAAAAAGAAATGTAACTTTCCCCCACAGCCCAGATTCGGGGCAACTGCCAGGGAATTGACGGTTTACTGCCTGCAGTAGGATACAGCAACTCACACCCTGGACAAAGCAAAGTACATAGACAGCACTGACCTCTTACCAGGCGCTAAATCCTTCTTTCCAACAGATCAGGTTGCAGCACCACTTGTACTGTTGCTACAACCCGGACACAGAATAGCTGTAATCTCAAGAAGAAAAGGCTCAGGCTTGTATGACTCCATTTGAGACTATAAGCATGAATTATCAATAGAAAGAATACGCTTAATGACTACTGCTGCAAAATTCATTGGGTTACATACAAATTAAGTATAATCTCTTCCAACATGTCCTAATACACTATGCTGGTACATAATTCTACTTCCTTCATATTCTCAGTCAGTTGTAATTTAGTGAACACCATTAACCACACATTTGCTTACATCTGCAATCTAGGAAAAATAATGTTCTTTCTGATAACTAATCTCAATAATGCTCTTCCTTTGCTGCAAATGCCTACTTTTAAAGTAAAGCACTGCTAGAAAAATTAACTTAAGACAGGCTGCCTGCTCGTTGTACTTAACAGATTCAGAGCTGAACTGATACACATTTTTACTAGCAGTCAGCCTGCTGGGATTGATTACAGACGTTTAAATGATTAAATATTTCTAAAAAAAAAAATGTAGTCATATATAATTTTGATAATGATTAAATATTTGTTAAAAATAAATATATAATTTTAATCTTAGCCATTTTTACTGCAGGTGTCTAAAATAAGATCAATATTCTGTTTTACAGACAGAAAACTAAATGAGATGGGGCAATGACTTGCTAAAAGTGATTCTATGGGTAGAGAATGGGGTACTGAAGCTCTGACAAGCAAGCAACACACCAGGTTTCACCGATTCCCATTCAGTCCTTGAAGGTTCATAAATCTGAACTTCAGAAATCACACACCACACTTTATCGTATAGAAAAAGGGATGTTCCCAAGAGACAACTTACAAAATCAATCCAAATGGAGAGTTTTTTTCCTTGTTTAAATCTCCCTTAATGAAATTTAACAAATAGTACTGGAAAATAATGGTGGCAGTAGTAATAGCAATAATTAATAATTGTAACAACAATAATGATAATAATAAGGAAAGAATCAAACTCTGTGGCTTAGCTCTGGGCCCCTTGCAGCCGAGATTGCTGCTGCACCTCCCTGGAGAAGGTTACTCACCAGGTGCCCCGCTCTAACAGCAGTCCCAAGCATCACCGGCACTCTGGGCCACGCAGAGGGAGGTGACTCCAGCCTGTCGCACTCCAGCAACTCCCAGCTGCCGCGCCGTTGCGTGGGGAGCGCAGCAAAGCTGGTTTCGGGCCGGCTGGCAGATTGGCTCAGGCAGGGAAAGCCATAACGAGCTCTTTGATGGCTTGTTCGCCCTCCCCCACTGCAGCAGGCAAGCGCCGGCAGGGGAGACAACCCTGCACAGGGAGAGGTGCCAGGCGTATCTTTTGCAGGAAGCAGTTTTCCAAAGAGGTACCTGGAGACTCTTCAAGAGCCCACTGATAATCTGCGAACACAAAGATCTAGCTTCTCAGGAATACGCTTCACCTCCCTTCTTCTCCCCCTCCACTGCAAGCAGCAGCAGCTTTCACAGGACAGGGCTCCACAGGAGCTGCGAGCTAATTACCAGATGTCTTGTAAATCTTTCCAATCTGCACAACTTCATCCAGTTTGCAATGCTTAACATCAGCTCTTTTGGAACCTTTTCATCCTTATTTTTGTGTAACAAATTTTCAACAAGCCAGGAGTTCTTTGTTCTCTCCTAATAAAACAACCTAAAACGTTAACAGTTCAGCGTGAAACTAATGAACTAAATGCACTTTTCTGGATATCTGAGCAAAATTACAGACATTTCCAGATTTATGTGAAAACTTATTAATTCTGGAAGAAGTCCTTTGAGCTGTTTCTTTAAAATAGCTTTGGAACTACAAAAATGAATACAAATAACAGTCATAAATTACGTGTTTTGTCAAACATGGCCACTCAAATGCTGCTCTTATTGAGAACAACTTAAAAGAAAATCTAAAAGGGGGCTGAAAAGAGAAGTGCACCAAGTCAGACATTTGCTCAGATGCAACTGCTCTGTCTACAATATTTTACTCCCAATAACTGCTAGTGGCAATGCAGAGATATTCTGCAGAGCATTGAGCATTCAAGTCTACAATTTAATGGAAATGATTTTCAATTGCCTCCTCTTAGGAGAAATAGTCAAAAAGATAAAGAGTGAAGATCTAATCAGTTGACTATTTCTGCTCCTGCAGCACTGCTGACACAGGAGACTGACAGTTCTCCCTAACGTGTATCAGTAGGATCCATAACAAATAATCATGAGTTTAGTATAAACCAGGAATATAGACCCCACTCACATGAATCCTCCAGCTGGCAGAGTTGGGAGGGGTTTGAGCCACCACAGAGGGCAGCTGTAACATCTCCATAGGTGCAGCTGATTGCACAGTGAATGCCTGACTGTGCACTGACTGTACTATGGAAGGAAAGATGACTCTGAACTACTTACGAAACGTGTCCTATGTCCAGGGCCAAGAGGAGTAGGAGACACACAG
>JANHGB010053744.1:0-18839 GCA_026283785.1 Coracopsis vasa
GGAGGTGTGCTAGTGAGGTCTTTCAGTCTGCTTTCTCAGTGGAAGTAGGGATGGAGATCCATGTGACAGCAAAGACACAAGGGTTATTGATGTGCTATAAACCATGGAAGCACCTGACAGCTGTTCATGTAGGAATTGGGGCTTCTCTCCCCAGAAACTTAGCAGGATCAACTGAAGTGCATCTACACCAACGCACACAGCTTGGACAACAAACTGGAGGAGCTGGCAGCCATTGTGCAGCAGGAAAGCTATGACATAGTTGCCATCATGGAAACATGGTGGGATGACTTGCACAACCGGAACGCCACAATGGATAGCTATAATCTCTTCAGGGGGATAGGCAAGGAAGGAGAGGTGATGGGGTAGCCCTTTGTGTTAGGGAATGTTTTGACTGTCTAGAGCTTGATGATGGTAACGAAAGGGATGAGTGTTTATGGGTAAGAATCAGGGGGAAGGCCAACAAGGCAGGTATCATGGTGGGTGTCTGTTACAGACCACACAACCAGGATGAAGAGAAGGCCAGTGGCATACTGGCTTGCATCAGAAATAGCGTGGCCAGCAGGAATAAGGAAGTGATTGTCCCCCTGTACTTGGCATTGGAGAGGATGCACCTTGAATACTGTGTTCAGTTTTGGGCCACTAATTCCAAGAAAGACACTGAGGTGCTGGAGAGTGTTCAGAGAAGGTCAAAAAGGCTGGTGAAGGGTCTAGAGAACAAGAGCAGCTGAGGAAATTGGGGTTGTTTGCCTGGATAAAAGGAGGCTCAGGGGAGATCTTATCACTGTCTACAACTACTTGAAGGAGGTTGTAGTGAGGTGGGTGTCAGTCAGTCTCTTTTCCCAGCTAAAAAGTGAAAGGACAAGAGGAAATAGCCTCAAGGTCTGCCATGGGAGGTTTAGATTGGATATTTGGAAAAATTTCTTAATCAAAACGGTTGTCAGGCATTAGAATGGGCAGCCTAAGGAATTGGTGGAGTCACCGTCCCTGGAGCTATTTAAAAGGCGTGTAGATGTGGTGCTTAGGGACACGGTTTAGTGGTGGACTTGGCAGTGTTATGTTAGTAGTTGGACTCCATGATCCTAAAGGTCTTTTCCAACCTAAATGATTCTATGATCCTATCATTCTTCTATGGTTCGTGTTTTTTAACTGTCAGAAAGGACTCTAAATAATGTCCGGTCATTGGCAGTGATGAGCAACGACACATGAATATAGCAAATAAATAAAGACAAGAAGGAACAGAATCATTATGTGCTTTGGATAATGCCAACAAATGAAATTCTTATTCCTATGACTAGGCAGGATGTCAAGGTGTACTGTACGCTTGTTCTCAAACAAATCTCTTGCTCATCCGCAAGTCCACCATTGACCATACCATACCCTAGGTGACACTGTTGGGAGGTTATTAGACATGTCTGTGCCTGGCAGGTCTCCTTGGTATTATTCCAGGGACTTTCCAAACTGGTGAATGCAGGCTGAATAATGACAGCGAGTAACTGGGAAGCAAATTCTGCTGAACTTCCCTTTCTTGTCCAAAAATATAAAAATAAAAAATAATCCTAACTTTTCAAATCCTGAAGGGCCTCTTCCCTTGCATACAGTAATCTGTTACTGCTCATTTAATGGCAATTGTGCTCAAGAGCTCCAGCTGACAAAAATTACATAGCTGCAGCAATGAATGAAGCAGTGCCAGCCACTACAGGATGCATTCTCAAGTCATACAGGCTAAGGATGGTTGCGACACAAGGAACAAGCTCTTGTAGTCAGATAACTGATACACGAACACAGGAAAGATGCTAGATGGCTTTCACCCATCTCTGTCTTACAGCCAAAGGTCAGGATCAAACTTCAGAATGAGCGGAACAAGAGGAAGAAATCTAATGAAGTCAGTATTCTTGTGTATTAAGTACTGAGTAAAGAACGCTTTCTTAGCTGAAGTACGGAAAAGCACATCAAGGGAAGAAGAAATCGAAGCCATTGAGGATCAGTATGCACTAGAGGAGCTAATTCTTCCCAGTCTTGATCCTGGCCTTCATAGCCAAAAACACTGCCTCAAACTTTGTGCACTGAATCTTCACGAAGTGAAATCCATAGCATCGAACTGCAGGAATGATGAAGGTGGCTCAGATGAAACCATGATTCATTTCAAAGCTCTTATGTATTGAATAGAAACTGACACAGCTTCACTGTAAAACTTCATCCTTTCAAAGCTCAGTGGTATGAGAAGTGCAAAGAGGGTCTGTTTTTTCACAGAGGCTTTATGTTTCAATTTGTTCAAAACTGAGCAGACTGCTTATTGGGAATGGCACTTTGAAGGGGAGGTGGTTGGGCAGTGTGCAGGCAGGTTGGCTTTGCAGCCACACACTGGATAACTTCCTCCCAGCAAAAGAAAGAAAGGCTCTGATTCTCCTTTCATTTACACCAGTGTAAATAACATGGACTACGCAAGTCAGCATAGAGAATCCAGCTTTGAGAACAGAAAGAGTTAGTCCAGAGAGAGAGAAAATTTGTCATCCTGAAACTCTGCTGTGCAGATGTTTCTGCTATTACAGATGTCTTGTACAAAGCCCTTAGCGGCATGTAACTTACATCTAATCCGGCCTAAGTAGAGGACTGTTGTAAGAAACACAACTGCCTTCTTCCTTAGCTCACTGATGTGGTGAGCCCTCATTGCACTGTCAGGAGTCCCCGCAGCACTCATGGTAAATGACTGGGGAGGGATACTTCATGCAAACACACAAGACAAATCATATTAAAAATTAAAAGTGAAGAAACAAACAGCTCGACTGGGACTTGAAAGAATAATAGCGGCACTCTGTGCTTTTCACTCCCAGCTTACGTTCTCATGGCTGAATGACTACTGAAAATAGTGAGGGTTTGATTTGGCAAATCTCTCACAAGCAGAATCCCTGGGAGTTAAGACCATTCTGTCCTAACTGTGCCATTCTTACTGGCTCTTTTCATTGTATTTCTGCTTCCCTCTTATCACTGCAAGAATACAGACAAACAGACAGCATCTGTGGGCAAGCCCTAGCTGGCATCTTTTCCACAATATAGCTGCTTACATTACACAAAAAACTTGAATAAAAGTGCAAATTCCATAAAGCTGGAAATCTTACTCAGGTTCCCATCCAGGTCCCATTCCTCTTGAGAGAACTGTTTTTTCTGTGCTTTGTAGTCTGGAAGCAGTTGCAATGGTTTCTGCTTGAAGGTTTCCTGTCATGGGGAAATTATCTTTGGATAGCCATGGCCTTAGTCATGCATTCCTCTGAACATGAATAGTTCTCTTACGCTGTATTTACATTGTGCTAACCACAGTAAAGCTGGGGCCTCAGGTCTCTGCTGCAATTCACATCATCAATAATACCGAACTCTCAAATCAGTTGCTAGGGAGCTAGGGCTTCCACAGCTATGAGTGGTTATACCAGTGAGCCTTCAAGAACTGGCATCATCTCTCAGGCATGGGTGAGGCGCAGGGAATGTAAAGCATAACTCATTTGCTACCGTAACACCTGGGGATATACCAGAATCCAGCCTTTCTAAGCCTGCCAGGAGGTGAAACATTCTTCTGCACAAACAGGCAACCAAATGTTGATATTATCTTATCACCAGACCTTCAAGAAATGCATATCTAAACCCATTAGCTAAGCCTCCATCCTATCTCATTCCTCCCACTTTATTCGCTGTCCTCCACTATGATGACCACGAAGGCAGAGCTGAAAACCCACACAGAACCCTGTCCTGTGCAGACAGGCAAGGTTGGCATGTAGTGTGCATATCCTAGCCTGTTCCATACTGACCTACCACTGTGATGAAACCTTGCATCCGTGGCCCTTCTGGGTTTTGTAACTAAAGGGCCTAATTTCACTGTAGGTGGGTGGATGACGTGGCACTACCAAAAGGTATAAATAGCTGTTCCCTAGGCTCTTCCAACCTGAACATCAGAGCTGTGTGCAGTTATTGGGAAAATAGGCACATCCTCCTGCAAGTGATCCTCATTCCTCATTCCTCATTCCTCAACCTTTTTCCCTAGTGTTTGGGGAGTAGCAAAATACTCCAGACCTCAGTTCCCTTTACTGGTCCAGCTCCACCCTTCAGGATGCAGTCTACATGTGCACTCAGCCCAGTGTCAGAACTGCCATCACCATTAGAGAACTCTGCACCAGACAGACACTGAAGGCTTCTCCACTTATTTCTGTGGGCTTACAAAATACGCACTTTAAGTAGATTACCCTAGCACTTCTTTTATTTAAAGACCAGACCTCGAGACTTCCACCCTGTGCTAGTTTCTGAAGCACAGAAACTGTGCTAGTTTCAGGGGGACTCCTCTGTGCTAATGAATGTACCAGGATCTAGCTGAAGGTTTCTCGTCTTCAGAAAGTGCCTGCAGCAAGGTTCCCATGCTCTGTCCTTCCCATGGTTCCCTTTTCTCTCTGAAGGAGAGAAGCTGTCCTCTACCCATGGGATCCAGCTGCAACTCCTCCAGTCAAGAAAACTTCTGCAAAACAAGTGCAAGAAAGTCACCTTGTACACCCTCGTTGTCACTTGCCACTGTGTACCTGAGTATCCTGTCTTATATGAAATCCATGGTCCTAATGCAACTTCAAGTTAAAGCCATAAGGGATTTTCTTAAACTGGTGACTAAGCATTCATCAGAAAATGAAATGGTGCTGGGAGAAAGTGAGTGTAGGATCTATCCTTATTTTAAAATTCAATTAGCAGCACAGCCATGATGAACAGCCCTGTGGTTATGTAGATTTAGTAAAGTCATTAAGATCTCAGATTACATGTGGTGCTATTTCCCCTTACTCTCCCTTTTGCTGCCCCCAGCAATCCTGCCTGTTTTCAGCCTATCACAACACAAAAGGAAACAAATCACCAGGGGTTAAACAGCCTAAATTGGATTACAGTCATACTGTTCAGAAAATAGTGTATTGCTGGTAATTGCATTCCATTGAATAAATATCTCTACATTAGTTTACATAACATTAGTATTCTGACAATGATTATTCTCATTGTAATTTGCCTGTCCAAGAATAAGTGTAACACAGGGCTCAGAATCCAAGCAATTGATGTGTTCTGAGTGCTGGTGTTTGTTTTAAAGATTAAACAACATCCAGGTTGGACATGAATAAAATCTTAGATCAAAAATAAAATCCCAGACCTTTCTTCTTTCAATCTTGCTGGAGAGTTATGAGCCAAATAACTCCAGGCCCAAACTTGCTCCTGCTGAAGTCGGTAGGAGTTCTGCTAATCTTTCTTGCTCAAGGACTCTCGGAATTTCTTTTATTTATATCACAGTAGCCTCCTAAATTCCCTGGTTCCAAAATATTTATGGATAGTCTGTGATGCCTATTTTGATATCAAAGAATTTCAGTCTAAAAAGAGGCTGGCACAGTTAGGGGTAAATTTTACCCATGATGACTTTTCAGATATTTTATTCCAGCTTCTAGATAACAGCTTGTCGCAGAAGTCTCCACACCTTCCTCCTCGCCAGCTTTATTGTGACCACTGATTGCAATCTCCAAGCAGTTCACTGAGATGATCATCAAACACTCCGATTTTGTTCAGTGCCCGCTGTTCTTCACTTTTGCAGGGAGAGAGACAATGCCCTGACAGGCAGATAAAAAAGGATATAAAACAATAAAGGTAAAGAGAAGTTTAGCCAGGCACTTCTCTAAGCTTCATGGGGTCATGGGAAACACATCTCAAGTTTCTGTTTCTTTGGTCCTCCAGCTGACTTTGTCTCTGAGACTTCTGATGCTGCACAGGGGAGTTTAAGGACCTCTGCCTCAGTGGGCTGGCTGTCTATCAGCAAAGAGTATCACCAGTGTTCATGGGCCAGCAAGCTCTGGTGTGGAGCTGAGAAGGTACGAGAAAGCAGGGGAAAACACTGGCAGTTAGACAGACAGAAATACCACTTCGTTCCTTGCTGTCAGGCTCAAGAACAACCACACTGCCCCATTGAGCATGGTTCTTAAAGCAGCCAATAGTCCTCCCTGGAAAGAAATACCCAGTGGCTGGGTATCTTACACTGGGCACTTGATCGAATTTTATTCCTTTCCCTTGCCATAGGTTCAGTAATATCCCAGGGGAACTATACCATCCTTTTCTCTCAGCCACCGAGCACAAGCTTTAAATGATAACAGAGATTCAATAGCACTGTGCAACTGTACCAAGTTCCTATCTTATCTGTCACATCAGAATGTTCTGGGCACTGACATTTCCATGTTTCCAGGAGAATATCTTAGTGATGATGACCTCTTATGGTAGTACTTCTAACGGAAAAAGGTTTTGGGAAGAGATGTCACCTTTCTTGCATAAATTCAAAGAAACAAAGACTGTGAGGGCAAAGGAAGAGGGGACTGACATGAAAGAACAAAGGTGAGTGTCATGATGAAGGCCTGAATTAGCTGCACCTCTATAAGTATAAAGCTGAGAGGCTGGTCATTGTTTACAATCTGAACATAATATTTGAATAAGGCTATCAATAATGGACAGCCGCTGGGAGGCAAAACCTTCCATGGCTGGCATTTTCCAAAGAATTATGGGACCTCGGAGTCCAATTTCCACAGGCCTCCAGCCTGTAATCTTGTTGATAAATCACTTCCATATGTAGGACTTGATGCTAAACATGGAGAACAACTCCCATTTTACTGCCAGTACCAAATGCATGAGAGAGGAACAAAATACACTGCAAAAACTGTTATGAAACTGGAAACGGGAGCAGCACAGGGCTGCATGAAGACAAAATCAGAAAGAAGCCCAGCATTTTAGTCCTTTTCCTGGCAGCTGACACCATGTATGCACAGACAGAAAGTGGCTATAGGCAGTGGTGACTGTCTGAAAAGCAGACATGGGGCAGAGAATCACACATTTGCTCTCAGCAGTATCTTATTCCAGTGCTGGTGGTGGAAAGACCTTGTAAAAATATTACTATTTGTTGGCATCATGTGTGATCGGAAAAAGTCAGAGGGGAGAGGGATAGACAGAGGCCATTAGAGCAGGCTCCATCCAGGTATAGGCACCACAGGAGACGTTTTGCACTTCAGAAACAGACTGTTTTGTTTGGAATCTGGTAGGCGTTGGAAGGACTGGCCAAGGGGACTGAGGTCAGTACCTTAATGGTGACACTGCCTGAGGCATCAGCACTGCACCCTTGAACTTCTCAGAACATGAATATCCATTATTTATTGCACATTCTGTTTGTAAGTACGTCTCCAGCTCAAGCCAGGCACATGTATTTGAGGCTGGGGTGAATGAGGATGGATCTATTCCCCACAGACAAAGTTCTATCCTCTGCCAGGCTTCCAAAGTGATAAAGCAATCCCAAAACCAGCAGAACACTCCTCTCTTCATTTAAGCGAAAGACTGGGTAACCCCTACTGCAGTAATTCCACCAAACTCCTTCTGCTGAAACTAGCACAAGTCAGCCCAGCAATGATGATAAAAGCTGGGGCCATGCTTCCCAGAATGGCAGATAATGCAGAACTAATTCCTCCTGGTTTTTAAAGGGGAAAGCTAATAACTTTGGTCAGGATTTACGAAAAATGAACTTAGGGCACTGACCCAAGACACAGCAATTTGGAAGCTGGAGGAGAGATAAACAGAACCTATTACATGGCAGCAGCATTTAGCTATAGCAAGAATGCTGATATCTGACATCTGAGTCTTGGCTCAGTAGCTACAAATACCATAAAACCACCATGTGCAATTAGACACAATCTGTGATGTGCATTTCATAATAAGTACCACAGCACGGTTACTGACTTCATTCACAAACTACAAGCATGATCTTTCCAGGTCACCGTTAAGGTCATTGTCTAGCAACAGCAAAATATCTTCTGTTTCCTAAAAGGTATTTGCAATCTTCCCAAGGCTGAGTTAATTAGTCTGATTTTATTTTACTTATGACATTCATCTTGGTTGGGGGGGAGGGGAACAACCCAGAAATAAAGTGGGAAAAAAATCCTGTTCCAGAAAAACAAAACACATAAATCTGATCATGGTGCATTTTTTCATTACTGTGCAAAAATAAATCACAATCTAAATTTTTACTGAAACACCATAGCTGGTTTTGCTGCCTGCATTTAAAACAGCCTAAACCCCCAATATGTTAGTGGTAAATACTGCTCTTCTGTTCTTTTCCATTGGAGTTGCAAATGTAGAAATTTAGATTTCACCCCTCCTTCCCCAAAGCCATTATTAAAATCACATGCAAACTGATCCTACTGAAAGCACAATCTACTTGAAGCACCTTCGCTCCACTTGGCTAAAGAAGGAGCTATAATCCGTGTGCTGGTCTCTGCTTATAAGCCATTTCTAAGAAACAAATACCTTAATCTTAGCAACAACAGGGTTTGGTATTTCCAACCTGAAGCCTTTAACAGAGAAACCTTTTTGGAAAAGTTAAAACCTAAGTAATCAAATTTTCAAAGCCTCTTTTGGGGAATGAATAAGGCTAGCTTCAAGAGAGCTAAAGGACCCCAGACATGCAGGGCACTCAGTGACTTCATTCCAGCATGGAAGACAACACCCAATTGCCTTTTCTTACAAGCACTGAATACAGAAGTACCAAAGCAACACTTGAGAGCTGAGCTCTCACAGCCTTGTTTACAAGAGTAGCACCTTCTCACAATCCTGTTTAGATCAGTAAAGAATGGAGGCAACCTCTGGCCATAAGGTATGCAGTTATTTGGTATTTGTAATGCGTATCTTCCATAAAACCTAATGCTGCAGTCATTTTAGTACTGTGTTGAGCTTGGGTTTCAGACTTCAGTCCATCAGTATTAGTATGCCTGAATTTCTAATGGGGAAGAGAATTCATGAACCCCCTGACCAGAAGAAGAGCAATCACTGCTTGAGCCCGTCAGTCCCACCATGGAGCAGTGACAAGGTCCCCTGGGTACCACTGCAAACTAACTAAAAGGGTACTGTTCACCACAGACAGAGTGCACACACAGTCCTACAAAATACATACACCTTGGGGAGACTCAGGAAAGCAGCTCTGTGATTCAGTCATCTTCAGATGACTGGTATATCTGCAAGTATAACAAAAGTTATTTTCTCAGGCATCCATAGACAGAGACATTTCCAGGCAGAAAAGTGTTTCTGCCTTTGAAGTCCAGGAAAATCAGAACTTAAGTATTTAAACAAGGAGAGGCTCAAGGGGTTTTATCTCTTTATGGAGTTTCAAACCAAAGAGAAGATTTTATCTAGTTCTTCCTGAATCAGACTCCAGGATGGAGTTGAAAGAAGCTGTAAAGCAGATTCACTGGATCTAGTAGGCATTATTATAAGCAGATCTACTGTGTCCTGTGAGAACCACAGAATCATAATTTGGCCTGAAAGACACCTTGAGAGGTCATTTAATCCAACCCTCTGTGCAAAGCAGGTCTACTTAGATACGGCTTCTTGGGGATGTGTCCAATACAGTCTTTAACACTTCTAAAGGTGGAGATTACACAGCGCCTCTGGGCAACTCATTCCGGTGTTTGACCACCCTCTTGGTAGAAACCCCCCAACACCTTAATATTTCAAATGGGATTTTCCATATTCCAACTTATGTCTGTTGGCTCTGCCACTGTCCTTGCACTGGGGAGCCAAAACTGAAGCAGCACTCCAGATGCAGACTCGCAGGTGCTGAACAGAGGGGAAAGATCACCTCACTGGACCTGGTGGCTATGCTATTATTAATACAGCCAGGATGCAGCTGGACATGTTTGAAATATGGCTATTCTATGATTTTAATTAGTCTGCATTGCAAACCTAGAACTGGCAATGTTTTGCTTTTATGTTTATGGAAGAAGATGCAACTGAGACTCTAAAAGGTGACAAACTGTTCAGAGTTCCTCATGGGTGAAGAGTGAAATGGAAAAAAAGAAAAAGTAAGAAGAAAAACGAGTGATGTTTCACAAGACTTGTGAATCTTGCTGCCTTCCGTTAACACACAAAACTGCCCCGTGTGACACAGCCATGGAGGCATCTCTTTAGAGGACCAAAATCAGACTGAGTTCTTATTTTCCCTGTAGTAACCAAACTACAGTTGATGACATCTTATCCTGAAGACATTACCTTCACCTAGATTTTACTGCTAGACCTTCGAACAAAGAAATGGCACAACTATAGTAATTGTTTGTCCTGATCTTCAAGTCTATACGAGCAAAGTAACACTGTCCTGCTTCTGAAATGCGAACAAGAGAGAACACTCAGTAGAATTCAGTAGAATTAGACTGTTGAGTTGAGCATTCCTAGAAGAGCACAATGCATACAACTTCACTCATTTTCCTTTGAAGTCAGTTGGAGTCTTTCCTTCAACTTAACTACAAATTTTAAATTAGTTTATAACAACAAATGAAGGACACTTCAGGTGAAAAGTGAGAATCTACATCTTCCTTAGAAGAGTGTCTTTATATTGCTTAGTCTAGTACAAAAGCTGCGCTGAAAAATGGTTTAACATTGAAATCACTTTGAATTTGAGGCAGTGGAGATTTAAGCAGATTGTTGCAGACACTTATACAGAAAGTGCTTTGGTCCCTTGGCACTGTGGCCTTGCTGCTTTCCAAAAAAGAGAGTGTTCATATTTTCCCCTACAGATGATTTATCTTTACCCACAGCTTTGCTCATGCTGTTATCTCCTTCATGTGGAACCATAAAACACTTAAATCAGAGCAAGAGAACACCATGCTGCACAGAAAGACATGAAGAGGGATTTGGTGTGGAGCTGACAACTTTAACATATACAGGGACTGTCTGAAATTAAGCACTGCCTGTAAGAATGAGTGTCAAGGCCAGTCTGCAGCTGGTCTCACATGTGAAGACAGAAAGCATCATCACGCTGCTTTGCGTGTTGCAGACTTGAGATGTGTTCAGAGCCCTGACCTCCCCCTCTGCTCTGACAGCCAGTGGAGGAGGATGAGCTGGAATGCCCAAGGGGCTTCCCTGCAGCAGCTGATGTGATGAGTCAGACTCCTGCCTAGCAGACAGTCCAGGGAAGGAAAGAGGGGAGGGAGAGAAAATGAAAGAGCAATGAACAGCACATTGCTTCATGCTGTCTTCTTTCCCTATTTCCTCAGTTGGAATCAACCCACATAACCAAGCAGGAGAACATCTGTCTCCGGAAAGCCAAACTCATACAGCTGTCAGTTCTAACAGGAATTAAAGTCATTATTATGAGTACACACATCATTATCCAGAGAGCACTTTATAAACCCAACCCAGTAGTGCCATTCAGCAAGCCAGAAGCTTCCTTGACAGTAGATTCTACTAGGAATACGATTTTCATCTAACTAGTTCACAGGATTGAAGGAATAACCATCTGCTCCTTGCTCTCCTCCCACAGGCACTAACAGAAAGGGCTTAGTAGAAGTCAAGGGTAATACTGATGCACTCCGAAACAAGAAGCACAGTGGCATTTCTGTATGCTCAGCACAGTGGCATTTCCTGATGCTCATGTGCCTTCTGCAGAGGGGCAGAAGTAGCTGCTATTTGTCTATGAAGCTGAGCAGGTTGTCTCCAGGTGTGCACTTAAACAAGGTAGAAAATGGTTCTTGGTTGCAGGCAGGAACGAATCCACAGGAGTGACTTCAGCCTGCCTTAGCTGGGCTGGTCCCCTGCAGCCTCCAAGGTCTCAGCAGCATCACTGGTGAGTTATGAGAGAACGAAGGATGCTTGCAGTCATGGAAGGTGTTTGGCATGTGTGCTGCAGGCATTTGCTGTATGTTGTGTCCAGAGGCAAGCCCGGGTAAGGAGTTAAGAACCTCCCTGAGCACTGATTCAAACTCAGACACTCCTACTGCCTGGAGAAACAGCACCTACCTAGTGATTTTCTTCTCTGTCTCCCTGGGCCTTGTTAGCAAGCGCTCTGAGCACCTCAGGACCTTAATGGGTTTATTTATCTTTGCAGCACTTCAGTGCAACAGGTAGGAGTAGCTTCTATCCACAAATGAAGACCAGAGACCTGGAAGAATAGATCCTCCCATTCCATTTCTTCCACCTCTCAAGGATGTCACACTGCTCTCACCCAACTTTGATGCTGCCTCAGGCTGATGCAAACTCCATCTCACAAGCTTCCCCGAGCCCTGCCTCAATGCTAACGCCCCAGAGCAGATCCTTCAGCTGTCTGTTCCCTCCTTGTCTTGCTCAGCAAATCCCTGCCCCATGAGCCACTCATAACACACCTGGGGCAGATGTAGGTTCACTCTGTGCATTCATCTGTGGTGAGGGCTGTAAACAACAAGAACTGTGACACAACGTGAGAGCAGAGGACAAGCTGCGCACTGTTCCCTTCCACTCTGCACTCACACATGGGGAACCAGGTTAGCCCCAGGTCTTCCCCAGTGGAGCTGGCCGTGTACAAACGCCACAGTGGCTTCCCCTGCAGCACTGCAGCCTCAGCAACTCATATCAGCAAAGGATGAGTGCTGCTCGGCTGGATTTGGAACAGGTCCAGCCTCAAACATCACTTTCGCAGGTGGTTTGAGGCTTTGTATCTCTGCTGCTTTCCATTGCCTGGGGAAGACATTAACCTGTTTCATCATCTAATGGATGAATGACAAGGTTGATTACCCTCCGGACTCCTGCTCCTCTACCCTGCCATGGGCCTGCAGAGATGGCTGTGGGGAGCAGCTGTGGCCAGCACTTCTGGGTCAAATCAGCAAGCATCCAAAGATGCGATAAAGACAGCAGACCTCACAGATCCCCAGCTGCGTTACCACTTTGTGCATCGCTACATGTTCTGACATGACGAACCTCATAATCTGGCATAGACACCACCAACGTCACAGAAGGATACACTTTGCTTGGTGGCTCCTCTGTTCCTACCAATTTAAAATGGAGGCATGAGCACATATCCACAGAATCCCAGAATGGTTTGGGTTCAAAGGGACCTTGAAGATCATCCAGTTCCACCCCACTACCATGGGCAGGGACACCTCCCACTACACCAGGTTGCTCCAAGCCCCGTCCAACCTCATCTTAAACACTGCCGGGGATGGGGCAGCCACAGCTTCTCTGGGCAACCTGCAGTTACATCATAGATTTGCTGGAAGGAGTGATGTTTGTTACTTTCAATATTGAACTGTTTTATTAGCATCATGGCAACAGCCAAAGGAAAGACTCCTTCCCTTTACTAATGGTTTCTGCTTAAGTATTGCACACCAGGCGCAATTATCTTAAGTTTCTCCACTGAATGCAGCAGTCCCACCCTTTCCTAGCTATATACAGAAGGACATGCTGTGCTACCAAGGCAGCCAGCAGTTCATTGATGTGCTAAAAGACACATTAAAGGAGGAGCTTCTGGGAGAGAAGCTCAGCGTGGGAGAGGGATAAGAGATGCAAGGGGCTAGCAGTTCTCATGCTGGAAAGATGCATGTGCAGTACCTCCTTCCTTGTTAAGTTATGTTTGAAATACAGTTGCTATTTTCTGGGGGAGGAAAAAAAAGACTGCATTTTAATTAAGCTTTGCCTGCTGCTTAAGTCAGTTTGATAGCAATTCCTAAGAATCCAGGCCTCTACTGACATATGAATTACTTCATTTTCATTTGCTGGAATGCACCAATTAAAATCTCACAGTGGAAGAGCTTCTGAGATGCTTGGATGTCTCAGTCAAAAACTCTGTGTCTCTGGCAATCTCAGCAATTTATTTTGCAACAGATCACATTTAGTCACAAATTACAATGTTGAAAGTAGTTAACAGAACCATAAGCTTCCAGCGAGAGTTTTAGAACAAACTGACTTTGCTGATGTGATAAACAAGGTACTTAGAATTTTCCCCCTCTGTTCTCAACATGTGGGTCTCTCTCTGATCTGCAGCTCGCTTCACTTTCAGGTCTTTAATGTATAGTGGGCCATGCTACGTTATATAGAACACCAAAAATCATATGTTTAGAAGCACATAGATGTCAGTCTCTTTGTGTTATTAAAGGTTTATAGGCTAAATGCAGATAAAATCTTCCCGACACCAGAGGCTCATTATATCTCTCGTATTATGTCAAAATATCATGAATCTCAAGTTTTAGAAATACCCAGATTCATTTTTCAGCATTTTGAAATGCATAAATTTTATGGTTATCTGAATTCCCAATATTTCTCCTGGAGTTACAAGCACAGCCAGCAAGCAGTGACAGCTCTATGCTTATTTCACACATACACCCAAAGTCACAAACTAGCTGTGCCCTGCCCACGGTCCAGCAGAGGTATCAGTATGGCTCTAAGGCAACAGAAACCCAGAGGAGCTGATATGTAGTAGCATCTGGGTTACACCAGTCATGCAGGATAGGTAAGACCCAGAGACCCAGTCCCTTCTTGAGAAAACATGAAAAAAGCTCTTCCATGAGCATATTCTGAAAGCAAAACTTTCAGATCTTTCTGGTGGTTCTGTCTGAATTACTCCTGATGAACATATTGCATGATCGTGAGATAACTGAAGAGCCCTTAGAAAGGACCTCAAAGCACTCTCAACACCCTCCTGCATCTGATATTAAGAGCCATTGTCATACTTTTCTCTTCTTCCCAGCTGACTGAATGGATATTTAATGAGCCCATACGAAGCTGAGCAGCTTCACTGGGACAGAGAGAGCTCAACTTGCTCCAAAATAGCCTACAGTCTGGTGGCTTTCAGTGCTCTTTTGGGAGATATCGGTTCAAGTTCCTTCAGTAAGATGAGAGACTTCAACCTTGGCCTTTCATACCCCAAGGAAGCAATCTGAAATATTAATGCTTTTTATTAACTGACGTGGCACCATTTCCTCTTGTGTGTGAGAAACAGCCAACCTCATTAAAGCACTTAACCTTGGGAGAGTATTAGGCTGTGAACACGACGAATGAAAGGAAGCGCCAGATTCCAACAGCTGTCAGGATGCTAACTCTCTGTTCTATTCCCCACAAGCTACCTCAAGTATACCAGCTTTGATGAATTTCATTTTCGTGTCATTCCTAGCTTTACAGGAACTTCGTGCCTGATTCAGGAATGCAGCTTCCACTGGAGGACAAAGAGGGAACAAATGAAATGTTACAATCATGAATCCAAATTTCCATGATGGACTCAGCTATGGCTGCCATGGGAGGACACCCTCTATCAAGGACACGTCCATCAGGTCACACACCTCCCTCTATTAAGGGCGTGACTGGTTTCTACAGAACTCTCTGGAAGAACACCCATGGATTTCACTAGGAAGTGCTTTGTTCCTCCACTGCCCTAATTCAACCATGGTGTTTAAGCACTCTGCTTTGCTAGGTTTATGATGTAGAGTGCTTACATGCCAAATGGACCATAGTTTATCTCCATTCTCATAAAACTCTACTGAAAAAAGAAATGGAAGCTATTAAATAATTCAAGGGTGTCATAGCCATCAACTGGCTGAATACCTGTGAAACACAACTTGCTTACAAAACACTAAACCTTGCCTTACTCAGAAGCACTGCTAAGAAAAAGATATAAACATATAACAAGCAGACTTATTTCTTCTCATAGCAGATACTTTTTTAATGACAATAACAACGGGAACTCAAGGACGAACTGTGATTTCAAATCAATATCATCCTTTTAATCTCTGGATGTAAGATCTGTATTAACACTAAACGTAAGATAGCTTTGGAACAAGAAGATGATATAGCATTGGGGCAACAATATACCTTTGACACCTCAAATCTCAAAACTAAAGAGCTTAAGTTTAAAGCAACCAGAGGTAGCACCATAGAGGTCCCTGAATTGTATCAGCTAAATAGTCAGATAGACTAATAATAAATGTACTTGTTCCATAGATGGCCCACAGTCTCTAAGCCAAGAGGGAGAGTCCACTCTGTGCTCTGTATACGTCAATGGACTATACAGCCATATGGCGGTGGCTGGCAGGTGCAGGGGACGGAAGTTTCGTCCTGAGCCCATGGGGTACATGACCAGATCTGACCACAGCTCAGAACTGACCAGGGCAGCAATGAAGCCCCTTGGGCAGCCACTTGGAGTCGGTTCTCCTTGAAGCAGCTCCTGCAGTCAGGGACTCTCCCCTTGGGTCCGGATGTCATCCAAGGGAACTCCTCGAGGTTGAGCCCTTCTTTTTCAGGTGAGTGATTGTGCATGTTGGGTCACTGACCATGAAGTTTAAGATTCAGCAGTGTAGTGACAAATCCAAGTGACATCCTGAATATGTAGTTAATGTTGGTGGAGCTTTTACTGAGTAGGAACAATAAACTTCATTTAGCCTCAATTTATTGGTTCTGTAACACAAATGCACAGAGCTGAGTATCTCAAAACTGGGTAACAAATGCTAGCAGACTGAGCAAGAAGTCATCTAATTGAGAAGCCTCCAATAGCAAGGTCAGAGGTGTGTCAAACTCTGCCCTGCTGCAGTTTGGGACCCCAGCTCAGCAACTGCGCAACCATTCCTCCCCCTAATCCATACCAACAGACTGCGTTATCTTTAGCAGATAAGCACCAAAGTCCTTTTTGGTTTTCAAAAGCTATGCAAGAGGTCAATGCTCTTTCAAAAAGTAGAGTCACTAGGATAGCATGTCACCGCCACCAGCCCCTTCCCTTATGCCTGTGACGCTGCTTTGGGGTTTAGATGTTAAGCACGCAGAAGTTTTAAGCATCACCATTTTAGGCACCAGCCCAGGTGATATATAGGCACTGTAAGTTCTTCGTGGATTTTCCACCCAAGGCCTCATCTGAATGGGCAGTATGCTATTATGGATGTGTTCTATGACACAGAAATACTCACAAATAGTTTCTGATCCTAGAAAGCAGCAGATCGGTCAGAGAGTGGGGATTCTGAAGACCAGACACTGAAAGAAAACTCAAAGAGATCAGATATCAAAGCAGCTGAGAAGGTGCAAAAAATTAGGCATTGGGGTGAATTGCAACAGACAGGAAAAAATGAGAGAACAAATATGTGTGGATGTGCATGCACACAGGAGTGACTCCTCTGGGCAACACTGAGTTTCTAGTCCCGCACAGACACAACTTTCCATACATTGCAGCAGATTCAAAAGGAAGCTTGGCCTTCAACACAGGGCTGCCAAACTGCTTTAGTCAAGAAACATAATGGCTCCAACAATAGTAAGGTATGGCGCTGGGACACAGCTTCTCGTGCAAATGGGAGAACATGAAAAATTCACTGCTATGCTCAGGCTAGCTCTTGCTTTTAGGATATTCTCACCTTTACACATGCCCATGGATTACTGGGGCAATTTCACAAAGCTCTGACTATGAAGCGGGGTCCTCTTTTGTCCAATAGCAGCTATAGAGGAAAGGAACTGTAGAGTGAACTGGGCAGTGCTGAAAAACCTACATTAAACACATTTTGGAGGTTTGCTCAACTAGCCTTGGTCCAATCCTGCACCTGGAGCACGTCAAGTTTGGCTGAATGTGAAAGAAAGCTGTAAGCACTGTTTGAAACCACACCAGGATGCAAACTCAACTGTATGTGTGTGTTGGGGGTGGGTGTTTAAGAGATTCATTTCAAAAGCATACTCCTGGCATGCTTTTCAGCCTTCTAAAATGCTCCTGTAGACACAGTCACCAGGTGAACTGAAAACAAAGGGTTCCTGGTCTGGCTGCCTGTCACCTGCTGCAATTGCTTGTGCCTGCCCCACTGTTCCAAGCAGAGCAGGGTGCACAGTCTTCCAGCCCCAGCAGCAGCAGCAATCCTTTCTATCCCAAAGGGCAGGTCTATATTCGAAACCACAGAGGCGTATAATCTGATGGAAATAGTATCCTTTGAGTCCGTAGGCAGTGCCCACCACCCCAGTAACATGACATTTGTTCCTTCATTCGCCTCAAAACAGCAGCGTGCAGTTGGGTTTATAAATTACAAGACAACAGACAAAGGGAATACGTGAGACAAAATTAAAGACATTACTCCCAGCTCCCATAAATTATCTCTGTAGTCTGTTTTACCAGCATGCATTTACCAGTGCTTGTTAAAATAGTACAAACAATAAACCCACCTAGCAGGCTAACTAGGCATTAATGAAAAGGCGGAATCTTGGTTTGCGTTCTCCAAAACACAGAAAGAAAAATATTCCCACCAGTTCTGATAGTGCCTTTCCAGGGGGGAAAGAATCGTCATCTTCTATATTGAAAAATAGAGCGATCTCTTAGAGTCTGGAAGGAAATAAATTAATAAAACTAATTACGCACTCCGCTCATGGAGGAATCGAAGGCACTAAATCAGCCCAGGAGAGCCGGGCTCTTCGATTCTTGTTCCCTTTACAACTTCCCTGCTATTGGTTGTGGCCCCAGAGGCACTTCCCGCGTTCCCGGAAAGGGGCTGCGGTGCGGGCGCTGTTCCCGTGGGAGCTCAGCGCCGCTCCGCGCCCCGAGGGTGCGGTGCGGGATTCCCACAGCTCCGCACTGAGCCTCCGCATTGCCCCTCCGCGCCGTCCCGGGCAAACTCCGGCTCCCGGTTACTCCCCCCTGACCAAACTGGCGGGTTGGGCTCCCTCGTGGCACCGGTCCCTTAAAGGGGCCGCCTGTGAGCGAGTTAGTGTTGGAGCGTGTTACACACCCGCTGCTAAGCGCCGCGGAGAGCCTCGGCGTCCGATCTCCGCTTGCACACCGGCCTCGGCGGGGAGCGCGGCGTTTGGCATGTAGGGGAGAGGAAAGGGAGAGAGGTGCGGAAAGGAGGGAAGGGAAAAGGGTGGAAGGGGAGGGGAGAGGGGAGAGTAAAAAAAAGGGGAAAGAAAAAAAAGAGCTGCCTCTTTAAATGCTGGGGGCTGCGCGCTCGCCGGGGCGTCCGCAGCCGGATCCAGCCTCCCTCCCCTCGGCCGTGCCTCTCCGGTGCTTATGCACAGCCCCGGTGCCGGCGGCGCGGCTCACGGGCGCTGCTGCTGCGCGGGGAGCG
>JANHGB010053745.1:0-27588 GCA_026283785.1 Coracopsis vasa
CCTGGGCTGATTTGACACCCTCTCCTACAAATCACTTCTGTGAAGTGTATCGGATTTTTAATGGAATCTAAATACTTCACATAGTAATAACACAAAATTTTGGCAACTGTATTTTGCCTCATTAGTGGGTCATAGAAATCACAAGCTAATGTTGTTAAGATTTCCCAAAGATCAAGCATTTACTGATCAGAGCTTGATACGAAAGAGGTTGAAATATTACTTTAAATGTAATTAAGTTTTATTTCCCTAAAAATCACATTTTCTCCTGCATTAGAATTTACTCACAATTACAATTTTAAATTAAATGCAATTTGAGTTA
This sequence comes from Coracopsis vasa, assembly GCA_026283785.1. Lineage (NCBI taxonomy): Eukaryota > Metazoa > Chordata > Aves > Psittaciformes > Psittacidae > Coracopsis > Coracopsis vasa. The sequence goes on from JANHGB010053745.1 coordinate 320, forward strand.
AATGAAGCCTGTTTACATATAATGCTCCCAATGAAGAAATTAATAACAAATGTGTTTTGCAGGAGTATGCCTCAAACTTCAAGTACAGAACATAAGCATGTGTTTCAAAGGTTAGTGCTAACCTGTGTGCACTTATAATCACCAAAACCAAACTTTGCTCTGCAAAGAAAGTTAAAATTTAAAAAATTGCAATCTTTTAAAAAAGTGCTTGGTTTTTAGCTTCTGGACTGTACAAAAAATTAAGGCTAGCATTTAAATTAATGCATGCTTCCTGACTTAAAATTTTTGTTCTTATATCTGCCTCTAGTAGTAACTCTTTCTGTAAAATAGCATCCAGGCAAAATCAAGACACAGGTATTAAACTAGGCAAAATTTCTACTTACAAGAGCTAGCAACAAAAATAATTGTAGGCTTATTTGCTAAAAGGGTTAAAATAGAAGACTGGGAAATTAAGTGAGCTCAAGCCTTTTTATTTTAGCATCAGTATAAATTTTATATGTCAATCACAAGCAAGAAACAAATGAGATTTAAGAACATCTTCGGATTTTTATAACTTGCTTGTCTTCCCCCACCCCACCTCACCCTTCAAAAGCAACAGTATTTTTTTCCTGTTTGGGTTTTCTTGCTGAGACTACCTACAACTATTGTGACAAAGGACACTGGTGAGAGCAGAAGCCACTAGAAACACTCTGCAATTAGTACTCAGCTAAATCATGACTGAAGGAGATGGACTTCTGATTCTGCTCCTGCTCAAGTTCCAAGGGCCTCAGAAAGGAATGCAGGAGCTAGAGTCATATAGTTTAGTCCCAAGCAAGCAAGAATCTTACTTCCTGTCCTGAACAGGGTCCTTCAACTAGTGGCAAACTAGCCAGAAGGCTAACTAAGCCACCTGAACGGACTTTTGGCCTCTAGCTTGTCAAGCCACAAGAACAAAACAGAGGTAGCATGTCTAGCCATCTACAGACCACCATCCAGTACACACTCCCAAAGGACCTCTAAAACACAGCCCACCCACTGCACCAGACAGCACACAGCAGTTTAGGTCTAATTCTTCATGCATGCCAAGCAAGAAGAAATTTGAGACAAGTCTTGGCTATTGTGTTGACTAAATGGGCAATGAAGCCTGAGGGCCACAGTAGCCATTATTAGAATGATAAAAGTTTTCATGCTAAATAACTCAATTCATCTGTCATTGTGATGTAATACAAGTAGCCCACTGACAGCCAGCTAATAGAGCACAAGTGCCAGTGAAGGGTTTTGGGAGTTGTAGCTGAATTCAGTTAAAGCAAACAAATAGAACAGCTCAGCTGTGATGTCTTATATTTGGAGTTCTGTACACAAATGAAGTTATTCACTGCAGTAATTTTAAGCACAGAAGCAAACTGCTATGCTGTTTAAAACACATCCTGGAAATATTATGATTAATATCTAGATCAATATCTGGGCTGAAGAACAAGTAAAGTAAATGCAAGACATGCAGTTTAAAGCTACTAACTTTTGGCAGGCCCAAAAATACACACAGGTGTAGATAGGTCAAGTTTGATCCTTAAATCAAAGAGTGCCATTAACTGTCATCCTTCAGAAAATAATTTCTAATAAATTAAACTCATTTCCTTAAAGTGAGTTCTGCTATAATTTGCATAACTATTTATAGGCTAATGAGATATATTCATAGCTTTTTAAAAGCTAATGGTTCCAGAAAATTTAAGGTAACCAGTTTAATTCCAAACACTGAGTGTGAGGATAACATTCCTTTTAAAACCAAACATTCATTAGCCTCAAAAGCAAACATTTTACTTCAAACCAAACTGCTGTATAAATGTGCCTTAATGTAGATTGTAGTATCTCAAGTCCCTTGGATCCACCACATGACATTTAGAGCAAATAAGCTACATTCAAGGAAAGCACATAATTTCTAAAAAGGGAAAAGCATTACAAGTATTAGTTCTGAGTATTCCAGTATATTTGTCTGTACTCTGCTCTTAATGATGCTCTGCATCAAGTTATTTGTGTGAAGGGCATTTACGTGCTATTAAAGATAAACGCACATTTTTGCCACAGGAAGAGGCTTTGTAACAATTAGAGTAAGAGGCATAAATACTACTCTTGCTTAACAATTTAGACAAAAGAATCTTGTTCATTGAGCTGTGCTACCAACTCAGAAAAAACTCCAAGATCACAAGGCACAAACCAGGTACATTTCCCAAAATAGTCATAGATCACTAATGGAGTATATTAAGCATCTGAAACTTCAAGCTTAATATAACTTTTATGGGTTTTTTTGAGGACTGCTGACCAGAAGAGAGGTAGGGACTTCATCTAAAGACAGACCTAACTATCTTTACCACAACCAAGCTATTTATTACACTGTTTTAATTATACAGGTTACTTGCTAAATCAATCAGAACAGAATGTCTTGATAAAATACATCAGTCATGTAAGCACAAGAAGACAGGCTATCTTTCAGGCAGTTAACAGGAAATATCCCAACCCCTCTTCCTCTTTTAATCTGTGTGCATGAGTATTCTAGTCCATTAAACCCTGTCTTGTAAAATTAAATTCAGTACATAACATTCCGCTCTGTTTTAATGCTGCTCTGATCTGGACCATCAGTGAAAAAAACCTCCTCCTACTGCCAGGTATAGGCAATACTGAAAGATTTGTCTTCGCTACCAAGTTCAGTTGAGCCCCTCATATACAAGCTTCAGCTCCAATACTTTTACCTGTTCCCTATCACACTGGTACTTCTGAGGCTGCTCTTTGCCCTTGCTGTGCAGTTTACTGACTCTAAGACAAGGTAACTTGTCCACAGCAAGCATGTACACAGCACTGAAACATCTGCTATTTTTATTTATATATATACACATATATATAACTATACTAGGACTAAAGTTCACATTTTTCTTCAGCACAGTCACCTCATTTGCTTTCTAAACTGAGCTGTTTAATCTTGTTTCCCTTCAAGAGGGCAGACAAGAATTTTAATCTTCTGCAGCAGCATCTTAAGTACATTTCAAGGGCATTAGGATGATGCTACTACTTGATCATTATCATCTTAAAAGAAAGCAAGCAGCCTTATATGTATAATAGCAGAAAGATAGCCCCAGTTAGAACCCAGATATTCTATAATCCCATCAGTATCTAAAGGAGACCTGCCTCCTGCAGCAGTCTAAAATGTTAGCCTACAGTCAATGAAATGGCTTTTGCCACTATCTTTAATATTTCTAGACCATGATTAAACTAGCTCAAACTCCTTTTGTCTCTTACAATAGCAAATGTTACTTTTAATTGAACGGACAATAGACTTGTTAGATGTACCCGAAATGTTTATCATAACTAAAACAATATTCCCATAAGGTGGAATGCAATTAGAAGCATTAATTTCACTCTAGTGCCTACACTCCAGCACTTCAACATGGATAATTTTAGTACACATTTTTTAAATTTTACCAACTTCACTGCTGCAGTCAAAATGCTAAAAAGCTTATGACACAGCATACATTAGAAACATTCAATACTGGTGTGCATGTCATGCTTAATGGTGAACTTAAATTGAATTTGTAACACTGCTTGGAGTTTCAAAATAGCAGCACTTGCTGCAAACAAGTTAGCACTTCAGAAATGCCTGCCTTTCAAACAAATACCAGCAAAACTTTTATCATACAAGGTGGAACTATTTCAAGTATAACCCCACACTATACTTATGTCCTTCACAGAACACTTCCATTTAGGAATGTACTAAGCACATAAAATCTACTCTTTTCCTAAAAGCTGGTTAGGATGTCCATGAAGGCATTTGGTAAGAGGCAAAAAAGTAGGAAAAGCACAAATATTTTACAACTGTATTGATATCTCAGTGCATAACAGAGTAAATGTCATATTCATCATATTCTTTACAGATGTTCATACTGAACAAACAGGCAGAGTTTGGAAGCACAAGTAGCTCCATAATTAAGAAAGCCATTTTATCTTCCAGTTAAACTCTTATTTTTCAGGTACCTAATTCTCAGGCTGTTTAAGCACTATTAGAGATTAAGCTAGATATTCATTACACAGATTGAGTACATTATAGTCTCCCTTTTCTAAATTTCCACAAAACAGTTTTGTTTGGGGGCCTATTTAGCATATCCCGTGTTAACATTCAATACAAATACTTACCCAATTAGGAGAAGAACCGCACAAATTGTGATGAATCCCAAAGTATATTTGAGTGCAGTTTTAACCTGCTGTATATTAAAAAAGTTCACATATTAACATAAAAGAAATCCAAAGGAATTTGTCCAGCAAGTTATGGCAAAGCATAGGTAGTGCAACAAGTGTTCTCCAATATTACTTCCACAGAAAATGAGTAGTTTTAAACACAAGTCAGAAGTAGACATTCTTGAAGTATCTCATAGCTTAGTATCACTGTTCACAGTTCTCAACTTATGCTTCCATCATAAACTACACACTTGAGCAGCTCCGGCCAGTAGCTAGGGTACATTCATTCAGTGCCAATACGCTCAAAGAAAATTCTTATTACCAATGGTTTATAGTATGGCTGGGATTAGAAGACTTTTTCTCATGTTAAGGTTACAAATGAATAGAGGGGAAAATGATCATGATCAAGGATTAAAAGATTCTTTAAAGAAAAGTATTTTCATTTGAGAAGTTAGCACCTTACTGGAATGCATTTATTACATTCCCTGGAATGTCATGCAAGTCAAAAATCTTCCATGCATTACAAAAACACAAGTACTAGCTACAGGTAAATTACTACTGCCTACTTCAAGAAAAAAAAAAAAAGGCAAACGCTTTAAGGAAGGTAAGCAAATTCAGCGTGTCTCTCAGAATCAGTATAATCTTCCTGCCTTCTACTATAAAACCTGTTGAAATACATTTTCTATTTGAAGAAAAATCTCATGCAAGAAGTTTTTCCTGTATATTAAATAAGGCTCAAAGGAATTTGTTGGAAGAACTCATGGCAATACAAATGTTAATTACTTATCTCACTAAAGTTTCATTTCCTGCGAGACCACAGCGCTTAGAGTATACTATGTCAGACTAAGTGCTAAGAGCTGCCATGGTATTTTAAAGGAACTGTAGCAATAGACTTGGAAATTAACACTGTAGTAGCCAAGTTAGACAATCAATCATTCTTGCTTTTGTTTTCGTCTGTTTTCATTTGCCTTTTCATTGCTTGGTGCATTTGCCAGAGTGAACTTACTGAGCATGTGTTGCCATCATCTTCTTCCTTCTCCTCATAATAGAAATAGACAAAGGGAATCCACAGAAAGACGCAGAACAGTATGATGGAGTACAAAGCTAGGAGAAATAATTTAATTAAGTGAAGAGACAAAGTTATATTGATACTTCATTTAGTGCATAGTAATTCAAAGGAAAGAAACAAACATTAGTTTACTCTCATTGTAGCTCTTACTAATTTCAAGCATTGAAAAGGAAATAAAATTTACTAGCCAGCAGATGAACTATTACTTTTTTTTTTCATGAACTCAAGGACTTATAGAATTACCCTTTCAGACTAAAGGTTTCAGTTCATGCTTCAATTTAGCAGTGAACTGGGGGAAAAAAAAAAAAATAGGTAAAGCAGGGCATGATGAAGGATCAAACCTTTTAAAAATCCCACTAAAGCCTCTTATGTCAACTTCTCAGTAATTTGAAGCTAAATATTACCCACCTCCTTTTGTATATTCTTCCCTCAATTTTCAAACCAAAATGCTTCAACTCACTGAAAGCTTACTCGGTAGCAACAGTTACTTTTTTTAGAAGTTATCTGACTAGCCAAAATCAACTTTGAAAGAAAGTCAGTCAGTATTAGAAAATGCCATTCAATTTCTTGAAGAAAAGCTTCCAGTCTTTACTTTGAAAAGCCAAGCCACACCTGACCAAAGATATTTTCAAATTAGCAAGATAAGGTAAAAGTTAGTTTCAGATAATACTGCTAAACTAATTAAAACTTATCTAAGAGCTGATTAGCAAGCTACAAGATATATCTAGCTAGTCCTACACTATCTATAGAAGTGTGTTAAAGATTGGGTCCCATGGTTTAGTCTCATCCTAGATCATACCAAATTAATGCTTTTCACACAGAACTCCATCAGCTCAAGCCCTACACCTTCTTAAAAGAAACGCTGGTTATTAAACTAGTGGAAGAATATAATATGGTATATTTCTGCAAGCCTTTGCTAGTAAAACATCCTTACACTTCCACAATTCACACCACCATTCCACACCAATAACAGAAAAGCCAGAATCTTATTTACTTGACCATAGCAGTCAGATGCTGAAATGCCTTCCTCAGTGAGCACTAAGAGGCAAGTCATATCTGATCCAAGGAGTTCTACTTCCCCCTCTCCACCACCTACCTGTCATACTGAAACTCTTCTTTGCACCATCTTCAGTGTTTGCTAGACTTTGTGCTGGGTCACCTTAACTTGTCACACTGACAGAAGACTGTCACAGAGACAGCAGTTTCACAGCACAGGTGGCCAATACCACCTTGGATCTGCATTAGGAAGAATGTCACCACCAGTTTTGAAACTTGGGTTAGGATACCACAAGCATCTACCAAATGCCAAAAAATGACTAAAGCAGGGTGGGAAAAAGCACTCTAGCATGCTGCTGGAAACAGGACCCCTTCCTGGCAAAAATACTGTACTTCCATTTGAAAAGTGCATCCAGCCTTAATACTTCTCACACTATTTAAGCTATTGACTACAAAAACTGAGCCAAGGTAACTCCAGCTGCAGCTAAACCTTTGTTTCTGCCAACTCAGTTATGGAAGTCAACAGACCTGTAGAGCTATAATGGTTCTCCCTGGGAGTTTTTTAGTGCTGACCTTGGGAAATCCCCAAGTAGAGACTAATATCTTCAGGCAGTTCATAAACCTGTCAGGTAGTCACCTCCATCTAAAAAGAGGTAAAAATCAACCATGGTTGCAGTTTTCTGTCCCACAGACATTATTTGAAGCCATTAAATTGTCACTACTCCTTCAAATTTATGCTTTACTAGAAGGACTGAAGTTCTCAGCCAATGCTAACTTCTAAAAGAAGTTCCATATTAAAAGCCTTAAGCTCTAATAGCATACTCTCTATCAACTTTGAGACACGATCTGCATACACAAGATTCAGCATGAGACTCGTTCCAGAATTTTCCATCTGTCACAAATGCTCTGCTGGTACTTCACCCTTAAATTCACTTTAAATGTACTCTTCAGAAGTTACAGGCTTTCAATGCATTTCAAGACAAGACGTAATATTAAGTCTTGAGGATAACTTTATTCACATGTAACTGCACTAACTTACACTTAATGTTGCAAAAGCTGTACTATTTGCCCTGTTGAATAACCTTGTTACCATGGCAACTTCATAGGACTGAGCACACACACAAAAAAAAGGCGCAAAAAAACCCAAACAAACAAACAAAAAAACCTTAAGAGTTTTGCATTTGCTATTCCCAAGCAAAATCTTTCCAAGACAGACATTTTTGTTCATCTATCAGGTGAAGTCTAAAAACTGCCTGTGAGAATTTTTAGTTAGAACTGAAAATTAATTTTTTATCTCACAAGGTAGTAAAACATTGTTCTTCCTCATGCTACAACGGAAACTTTAAAAGATTTGGCAAAGCTCCTACCAACAAGATGATCAGTCTCCTGTCTGTTTTTTTTGTACTTTTTCAGAACTCATGAAAAATGAAGAGCAGCACTTTTCATAAGTTCATACAAGTTACTTACCCAAAGGCAAGCATCTAATTGCCTGTTGTTCTGCCCGCTAAAAGGGCTGTTTATTCCCTGGAAAGCTAACCTTCAAACTCAAAGATTGTGCAGCAGTAAACAGGCAGTCAACCAAGTGACAAAGATATTCCCTTCCCTCTAATGCCACCGTGACCTCGTGGCATGACAGACTGTCTCAGCTTTCATTATTACTTTTCTATGGACTTTAGTTCTAAATCAAGAACTGCTCTTTGCTCTGGTTCAGAGGTCCAGCTTTTGTTTCAAAACATTTTTCTAGGTTGTATCAGAAGCTTGAAGCACTACCACTGAAGTGCTTCACTGTATAGCCACTACAACAATGGTTCCTGTCACAAAGCCTAAGCAATCTTCAGCAAGAATTTCTTGGTAAGGTTGGTTTGTTTTAAAAACCAAATAAATTCTTCACCTCAGAAAGTAATTCTTAAGTCAAAATTACTTATTTTCAGCTGTTTTGCACCATATTGATATAAAATACACCCTAACTATAGAAAGTTAGACCTGGCAGTTGTCATCTTCCAATTGTCATGCTTATTAGAAGAGTTTCTATAGATGTAACTCCACAATATTTGTCAAGTACAGCTGTGCAAGTCTTCCACAGTACTTAGCATGTCTTCTCATAGGACCAAACCATGAAAACACATAGCCACATTTGACTTGCACCTACTAATGCCTAGAAGCCCAAGCCCTTGTTTTAATGACTCAGTATCAAACATTTGCAGTAAGCAGATAAAACTCCATGCAAAAATCATCCAAGTTATACCAGTAACTGCTGACTTCAGAAAATAGTTCTATTTAAGAAATAGAGAAATGAAAAATTGGAAGTTTAGCACAGAATTTAAAGCACACATGTAGAGATCTCCATAGAATTTAACAGACAGTTCTTGCCACACTGCAGTTTGGAGACACTTAACACATGCAGGCCAAGAGATCTGTCTGCTTCACAGAAAGACTGGAATCTATCAACAGCATCCTTTCACCATTCATGAAACTTCACCAAAGGACAATTAACATCAAGGTGATTCCAGCAAGTAGGATTTACTTATTAGAGGAAGAAGAGCTACAGAACACAGCATTAGGTCACTGTCAATTGTTTCAACTCAGTTGTGGTGCAGAGGAAATCACTGTTGGACAGTTTCCAATTATAACCCTTACTGTAAAGGGTTTTCCTTCCAAACACACGCTGATATGCTGGTTTTAGAGCATCTGCCAACCACTGATTATTCTTCTACCACTGAAGTATTGACTGACATGTGCTACTACAGTTGGCTTTATGAGAATTAACACAACTAAACCACTATGGCTTCAAAGCAATCAGCAGATTGATTTCCTAAGCAAAGCTTTTAGGCTACTGAAGTCCCCCTTCAAAATACAGTTATTTCAAGATTTGTTCTGAAAAAGTTCTCATTTATTATTCCACTAGTACAAAGCCATTCCACTTCTGTGTGAGACTAGCCCAGAAACCAGCTGGGCATGAGAGACAATATTGTTCATGTGGAATAACAACTTGGAGGAAGGGAGTTCTTCTACATTTAGTGACAGGTTTCTCCGTAAGCTACAAGAGAGGTAGTAAAGTAATCCTTAATATTCTAAAATACCAGTTAAAACATAGCCTCCAAATTCTTCCTACAATTAGAAGTGACATGGATTGCGAAGGACTGTGACCTAAGTGTACCAACTATTTATACCATAAGTTGCCATTATAGCTACAGAGGGCAAATGAGATCTATATAATTATCACTGAATTTTCAGGACAGATAAAGTCCTCGTATTCATATTCTTAAGTACAATAGGAGATTTCAGTTCTCCTCAGCTTATTTATTAAGAAACATCAAACACTTTCCTAAGAGGATACAAGTAGAAAAAAAATTGAATAGTGTTACAAGACTAGAAAAGTTGTTTAACTTGTTCCTTCTCAGCTTTCATATCACTATGCTGTGTAACAGCAGCAGGGGACTAGGCCTAATGATGCAGGATAGGCATTGAGTTGTCTTTTTATATAGTAATGATGAAGAGTTCTGAAAGATGAGTTACCTATTACTGTTCACTTCAATGTAGCTCTAGTTATAAAAACATGCATCAATTCCTTAAATTAAGATCACAAAAGAAAAATACTGTTAAAAAACATCTTTAAATCTCTACCACCATCTGGAGGATATGCTATGGAATAAAACATTAGTCCTACAATATTTCAAGAAGACCTGTGCAGAGAGGCCAAAAACAACAGCAGGGTTTTGGGTTGGTTTTTTTTTTTTTTACTTAAATCTGTTCCAAAAATTAGTTCAGGATTTACCAAGGGACATTTTGCTTTAAAGAGACTCAGCTCAAAACATCTTATGGAATTTAATCCATCAGTTTCACAAATTTATAGAAAATGGTTCACAGAAGAGTTTGAAGGCTGTTCCATGTTAGGATTCGTGAAATGCTAGAGCTGTTAAACAAGACTATAGCAACCTAATAAAAGTAAAAAGCTAATACAAAGCAATTCCCCTATTCTGTAGTGAAGACTCTTGGAGATAAACTAGTATTTTAAAAGTTCCTTTTCAAAAACAAGTTTTCTACTACTTTTGGCTTTACATTTCACCCAGCATGAAACTGCACATTCTGGTTTCTGTCACTATCACTGGCAGGCAATAGGCATTCTGTAAGTTAAAAAAAAACAAGTTCACTATTAAGAACAAATTATTTCCTGATCTAAGAAAATACATTCACAAGAGTCAACCCATAGTCTTCCATGGGAAGTCTCACAAAATGTGACCAAAAGTAGAAAATTATGTCTGAGTTTATATGATTGACCAAGGCAAGCATTTCACTCTGTGATAAGCATCACTCTTCCACAGATACCTCTTATACATTCATTAGTAGTAGAGCTTTTCATCAGTTTCATGAGGACAACTAAAAAACTATTCTAAAACTACAGAAAACAATCAGTTTATTTGGCTTGATTTCTGTAAATCTTTTGCTTCAGTTTTGTTTAGGATTACCACTCCTGACTCAACTCCTTAAAGCTCCTTTAGAGCAGCTGTTACTTTGAATATGGTAGCTGCTGAATCTGAACACTTAAACCGCAAGTGTTCCACACACAGTCGCACAAGCTTTGTTCATGGAAAGCAAGTTTCACATTGCTGCATATGTTAAGTGCCATAAAAATTACAGCAAAACCATGAGTTTCCTTTAATGGGCCTCTAAATATGCACACACGAAAAATGTTAACAGTAGATTATGACAGAGGCCATTAGCCTTCTTTTGGATTGGCCTTCAGCATATTTGCATTTTTAGGGGCTCTTCAATGTAAAAAAAATTAACTGAAGAGCACCAAGACTTCAAATTTAACTAAAGTCATGCAAAACTAATTTTTAACCAAAAAGGGATAATTCAATATGCCCCCTAAAAACTTCATGCCTTCACTGGAAGGTCCTATTAACTGAGTAGGAAATAAAAAAAATAGAAGTTAAAAATACTTACTGTAATATCCATAAAGTACAGTGTCTTCAATTTGTCTTGAAACATTAGCATCAGCCCAGTCCTAGTAATAAAGGATAGAAGCATTTTTATCAAATGAAATAAAAGAATGTTTCATTCAATAGTATTCTTACAGAACCAAAACCACTGCTCATACCAAATGCCTAAGGAAAAACATTAAGCACCCAGTTTGTATTAGAATCTAAGTTAGAGGTAATTACCTTCCAATGACAATTCATGAATGATGCATTTCAAAGGACAGATACTGCAGTAGTATCCCCACTGCTTACACTGTCTGGCTGTTAGCCTCATATCTTCAAAGCTCTTTTTTTTTTTCCAGATTAAAAACCTTTAGTTATCACACATTATATTACCAATACAAAACTGAAATAAAATTATTAATTTTTAGCAGCTAATAACTCACTCTTGTTCTCTTAGTATTTAAGCTGTCTCTTAATACCTATTTTTATGAAACTCTGTTTTCTACAGATCAGACAATGCAGCTAATGAGCATGAAGCTCAATCTGAACAGTTTTTGAAGACGTTTTGTAAAAGACAACTGAAGACACAGTTATTTGCAGTTCTAGCCTTTTATTAATTCTGAACACTGCAGTGGACACTGAGCTTCAGGACAAAGCTCTCCTTAGGATGAGTCTTTACAAAACCTAGCATATAATAGGCTTGAAAGCTGTGCAGTCTTTTCTAATGCACCACACCAACAACTAAGCTGTTCGAGTTGTCCAGCACAGCAGTTGGATGCATCTGATTTCATAATTAACATCTTTACATCTACTTTGCAACTCCTCAGAAAATATGCATGTGAAAAGCATTAATGGAAGAACCCAATAAAGCCAAGGATGCACTTGCTTTGAAGTCAATACCTCTCAATCAAAAAAGCACTAGTTTTGCACCAGTAAAGCTGACACTGGGAACTGCTAAAAGAGTAGCCCCAAAATCCCACTTGAAGCAGATATCGATATTACTGACTTTCAGTCAAACTAGAATTTGGGAACGTTTCCTATAAAATGTCAGGAAAGAAAAACATGTTTTCTAGACCCAACTCAATAGAAAGGGCAAAGTCAAATTTGAAAAACAGAATTTGATAAGCAGAATTTGCTTTGTTAGGACTTTGAATTACAAAGAATAATTCTGCACATAAGGCTCTAAAGTATCAAACATTCATTTTTCAAGCATGTAAGTCTTCATATGAGTAGTGTATTAAGACCCATATTCCTCTGAGAATCTCCCCAGTGATTCACTTCCTGTTACTACTGTACTTGGCAACACTGCAAGAGAATCACTCATTAAAGAACACAAACACAGCCAGATATAAAAATGCCGCTTCTAAAAAAATACTGGCTACATAGTGCTAGCAAAGGTGAAAATGAATGAGCACACAGGAATAAGCACAGGAGAGTTTCATAACGGGAAAATTTTACAGACCAGGAAAAACAGAGTAGTTTCAGCTTGATAATGGAATAGTTTGGGTTGGAAGAAATCTTCAGAAATCATGTAGCCCAACCTCCCTCCACCATGGGGTGAGACACCATCTACTAACAAGCCTTGTCCCACCCAATCTTGAACACTTCCAGGGATGGGGCATCCACAGCTCCTCTGGGTAACCTGTTCCAGTGCCTCACCACCCTCCAGGCTGAACAACCCCAATTCTATCAGCATTTCTTCATAGAAGACATGCTCCAACCCTCTGACCATTACTGTGGCCTCGCTCTCACAGTTCCATGTCTTTCTTGCACTGTGGGCCTCAGACCTGGACACAGTACACAATGCACATAGCATTTCTATCACAGAATAACTATGACTGAAATTTATATATACAGATGCAATGGTACTTAAATATAAGCATGGCAAGTAACTTCTTATTGTGTTCAGTTGCATCTTACAAGCTTATATTTTTACTAGTTATCCACCTAGTTTAAGCCATAATCTCCTTTTTCAGGACAATGAGTTTGACCAAGTTTTTAGTTTGATCAAGACCTGAATTGCATGAATATTCAAGTTACCTTCAGCAAACGGTACTTTAAACCAGGTATTAAAATTAGAACTTGCTGGATACTTGAAACTTGGTACTTAAAACTTGTTGATACTTGAACATTAGCAGAGCTTAGACATTAACAGCATGCCTTGAGTTTCTGGCGTAAGCACTGAAGCTCTTTACATAATACAAAGGGCAGACTGTTTTCCTTAAGTTATTGTAAAAAGTCACATGCTGACCAAGAAGCCATAATTCTTTACAGAAATTAGTAGAGTAGTATTTCTCAAATCCTAACACAGACAGACTCATCAAATCACATTAGGATTTAGATCTCATAACTCCCCAAATGTAACAGCACTGATACTCATTATGTGAACAACAGCAAAATTTGATCTTTTTCAGAACTGTACTACTCGATCCTAGCAAACTGCTCAGAGAATGGAAGTGAAAAAACAACTTCATTGGTAATTGCACCCAGCCAGAAGGCTGAAGTCAAGCTCTTCCCCATCCCTTTTTATTTCTTCTCAAGAGGAACTACTGGTTTAAGGAAGCTAAATGTTTTGTAACATGATTATTGGCAGCCAAACTCAGGGATTGAATACAGAATTCCAAGCCTGCCTGTAAGTTTAAACATAGTCCAGAACTGTCAAGTCTTGTGTGGCCCAATCTACAAGACATCAAGATCAAAAAAGTGGTTATTCAGAAAGAAAATTCTTCAAAAGCTAACAATTTTGGATATATGCCAACATAACTGAATTGGCAAGAAAAGGTCCAGTATTGTCAAAACTCCTTTAAATTTCTACGCATAGGCTTTTTCAAACTTATAAACTCAAGTCCTCTCAGCTGTTGTAAAGATACATGCACTAATACAGAGCACAAGAAAGATGGAAGTGAACATACTCTTTGAAGAGTGTGCATGGTAAGACTGAAAGACATTTAACACTTGCTTTATTAGTCTCTCAGAACTGCCTAAACTCCAACAGAATACAGGCTTGATGACAAACACCTGATTACATGTAACCTGAAAGTTACATGTGCATTTTGTTATCTAATCAGCAAAAATGCATGAAAAATATTTTAGCAGAAGTGACAAAAGGAACACCTTAAGTATTTGTCAAGTATACAATAAGCCCAACCTCTGAAGACTGTCAGGCTCAGGCACAACAGCATTTCAACTGAAAAAATTCTAGCTATTTGTATAAAAATACACCACAAAAGAATTTGATCTTTAGAATACATACACAGGATATTAAAGTATTTAAATTACCTAGTGTTAAAAATTATGGAAATACATTGCTTTAATTACACCTAAGGGAAAAGCAAGACTGAACAGGTGGCACTATTTACTTCCAAGCAAGCATTCAAAGAAGATCTCTCCAATGAGCAAATGAGAGACATTCAAAACCCACACCAACTGAGAATAAGCAAGAAAAGCTACAGTAAGACCTGAAGTTTAAGTGTCATGGCCACTTTACAGGAAGAGATAGCTAGTAACTGAAATACAACAGCGCATAACTGCCAAAAGGATCCTTCTCCTCCAACTCCAGAGAAAGCATTAGTAACATTTATGACAGAATACAGATGCAAATCTTTAAGACATAGCAATTGCTTTTCATTCTGTTGCTCAAATTAAGTTGCCTACAGGACTGAGTAATATACTAGGAAGCATACATTACAGCATACTAAAATATTGAGATGTTATCTTACATTAAAAGATAAAGATGTGTACATTTCACCATTGTGTACATAGGACTGAACTTATAAACTTTTACTTTGCACATGAAATCTGTAATGCAAGCCAATTTAATGGTATGTCATACCTATTATGTCAGCTTTCAGTCAGTTGCTGAAGCCTCGCATTTACACAAATTGAAAAATCCTTTTCTTGCTGACAAATTATCCATATGCACAAATCATCAGCATCTCAAAAGCAGTTAACTAGTTCATCTGAGCTGTTTCAAAAAGCTCATGACAGCAGCACTGTCTTTGTCAAAAGCAAGAAGCACTGCTACCTAGTGAGCATCAGAGCTCTGACATTCTCAGCAGCAGTGCTGGTATCTCAAGTTGATAGATATATGAGTTTACTGGACACACGTATCCAGGACTCAATTTAAAACTTACCAGGACAGCCTCTACATCTAGTCTGTTTTCTTCAGCAAATACCATAGAAGCACAAGAGACTACAAAGGTGAACATTCATTACTGCCTTCAACAGCAGTTTAAGATGCAGAAATGCGACCACAAATTCTCTTAAGATCTGCAGAATTCGGGCATTCTGCACTGTTCTGCTGTACTTCATTCTGTTCTACGCAGGTTAGCAAGCCTACATCCTATCATCTTTAATATACGTGTACCAGTGCATTGCATTGATAGATAAAGGAACCAACAATTTGCAGGGATATGTACAACGAATATGATGGCCTAGATTAATGTATTACTCTCAAGGATTTCTTAACACAAGCCATATGGATGGATTCCAGAAGTTTGAGTACAGTTACAAGTGTAAAAACTAAATACCTTGATAAAATGTTGTTATGTAAATAAAGATTAAAAAAAGGCAGTTTAAGACACTTCTGTTTTACCTAACGTTAAACAAAAGCAAAGCTCCCTCAGAAGATTAATTTTATAATTACATTCATAGAAAACCAGTTACAAAGAGCATCTGCTTCCCCCAGCAATCACAGAGTGGTCTTCCTTCTCCCAGCAACTATGTCCAGGTCATGACTTAGGTTAACATATTTCAACATAACAGTACTAGTCAAACTGCACAGATAACTTCCCCAGATGAAAGCAGTACAAGCTAATATGACACTTTTTAACCTTCCCCACTTTTTGGTGAGGGAATAGCCATGAATTTCATTCTTTTGTCCCTCTTAAAACAGATATTCCTACTGTCACTAAAGGACTCTGCAACAATTTCACAAGTACCCAACGAAGATAGCTTCCACTCTCTGCAAATGTACCTTAATACAGCCTAAAATGATGTAACATTCCAGGTTTCATTATTTGTAATGTTTCATTAAATGTAGATGGACCAGTTATTCTGCTGATCAGCCTGTCCCAAAGCTTAGCCAACAAAAGGAAGATGCAACACCAAAGACTGGTGAGTGGGTCATAGCAGGTTACACATGAAGAAATTTCATACCCATGTCTCAGATCTTCCAGCCTGTTACCTCCAAAATGGGATAAAGCCAGGATTCTGACCACCAGATAGAGAATAACTTTCTCCATTCATATCTCAGCCACATCTGGCCAAATATTGTACTTCACAATTAGTAATTCCTACTAATAATTCCTAAGGATAGGAAGCATGGTATCATTTGATAATGATTTCTCAGCAAACATCCTTCCAGAACAAAAACATCTGACAGATCTAGTGATTCTGTATTCTAAGCAGCTACATAAAGATACAAAATCTTAATAGAATGGTCTGCAAAAATGATCTCTCATTAAACATACGTTACTACTTGAATCATTAAGGAGACAACTGGCTTTTAATTGCTCAGGCAGACACACAAGGTTTATCAGGTGTTCAGTCTAACCAGAATGAAAGAAATATCACTGGCTTAATTTCATGTAGTAGCAAGAATACATACATTTCTAAAAGAAACATTTGTCATCACCTCCCATCTTCTGCTGCATCAACAACAGATTAAAAAAAAAGACAGCACAGTGATAACATCCTTGTTTCAAGAAGTCTGTCTGCTGCAAAACACGATCAGCTGTGTTTTAAATATTTATGAGACTTGTAGGTCAGACCCAGACCTCTTGGGTTCCTGCAGCGATCTTAAGTCTTTAAGGCAGGGTGAAGTTTTCTGTTCCTAAGTGCTTGTTATAAATCAAACAAGCTTTCAGATCAAACAGATCATATCCAACTGGATGTATTTGAACTCCACTGCACAAATTAAAGCACTGTCAATGGAAACAGCCAAAACCTTCAAGATAAAAGTGGTTCTGGCAAATATTATCAGGACTTCACTTACAAAATACTACTCAAGTTCTTTTGATTACTACTAGAACCAAAAGCCTGCTTTCCTACTTAACAGCACAATGAATCAAAGTAATCAATCTCCAGAAAAGCTCCTCTATGGTACATAGGAATAATGACCATCCAAGTCCATGCACCACTGCTCCCTCCCTAAAGGGCTACAGAATTACTATGCAAAACCTAATATCAAAACTGCTCAACTCATTATTAAAGCTTTAAGATAATATTTGTTAAGTCTCGCAAAATACAGCAAGACCAACAGGTACTGAATGCCATAAGCCACTTCTTTATAGTGAAGAAAAACTGGTCTTGAAAGATGTAGAAACAGTACGTTAAATTCAACAGGACCTCAAGGTTATCAAAGGCTGACCAAGGTATACTATATGGCCCTTGTCAAGGAAGACACCTCAGAACACATGATGGAAAAGGGCTACATAACACTGCTTTAAGTGAACTCAAAAAAGCAGCATCATTTTGACAGCCTTCACAGAAAGGTAATCTGCCTGGGTATCTCACTTTAGACACTTAAACTAATCCTTGTTGCCAGGACACACACCTTCATTTGCCACTGAACACAAATCATAATAAGAACTTTGAACCACAAGACTATGCCTTCAATTTAACCTGTGCTATTAATATAGCATGCTTTTTACAGGTTGTTCACAGAAAAACCTCAATACCTGCAAGTTGATAGTAGGGTCAGATGCATTAAAAATTAACTAAAAGTCCAAATATGGTACCACTTCCTTGGAAGTTGAGCATCCTTGACTTCCTCATCTCTAACACCGAAACAGGGAATTACAGTTGGAAGAGGTAGAGGAAAAGAATATGTACAGCAAAAGAAGTGTTTACCTATGATCTGGATAGCTACCACTGCTCTTCTGGCATAAGCTCTGGAATAATTCAGTTGGCAGGGTTTTTGATGAACTAATGACTTATCTACAGAGAACATTATCCACATCTGCTACCTGGATTCGCCTCAAAAATTCATTGAGAGGAATCATCTAGAGAAGACTTACTCATTCTGGCCATACAAAAGCAACAAAGGATTCTTGCCAGTCACAGTCCTTCAGACCCCAGATCAGATATAGGGCCTTGGAGGTGCTGAGCTTGAAAGAATGCTCCAGGAAAAGGGTAGTAGTCTCTTGGAAATGTTCTGAACCCAATCCAGTCCATCCTACCCATGAAGCACTAGCAGGAAAAAAACCTGTTACACAGGACAGAGTTAAAAGCTTTAACAATTCAGGAATGTTTCACATTTAGATGCTGTGAACCTCCTAACTTGACATTACTCCTAAACTGAGACTACCAAATCAACAAGCTGTGTGTCTACATATAGGTTTGTGTGGTCTGCCTGACTTCACTCAACTTTATTGGAGAGGCTACATTAATATTTCTGCACCAGTTTCAACACTTGTGTTGGACAAGCATATTAGTTCTCATGCTATTGCTACAAAGCAAAAACTCATTCATCTGAGCCTTGAGAGAAAAAAATAATTCCTCTGCAAGGTAGCATGCAGCAGTTTTATTTCAACAGGCCAAGAGCAGCATCTACAAACACCAGGAATTGAGCAGGACCAAGAAGCCTCAGAAACACAGGCAAAAAGGGTACTTTGAAGAGAGAAAAGCTTTATCACCAGCATAACAGCTTGCCTTCAGGTACAATTTTTAAACAAAATCCATGCACCCCAGCACAAGAAAAACAGTACTTCAAGTGCAGTAGTTTCTCTTCTATTACACATACTTCCTTAAATAAGGCTGTAGGGACTACACGACCCCATTTGGCCTCCTACTTTCCTCACAGGTTTGTTTCTCAAATCAGGGAATACATAAATTAACAAAATAGGTCTCCTTTGCAACAGAAAATTCTGCTTGGTCCCCAGCAGATACATTTTTTTTAGCTAGGCCTAGTTACGTCATTGCTTATTCTCTAGCTAGTCATGCTCAATATATTTCTTAATACACAGTATTATTCTCAATAAACTGCTAGTATCATGACATACAAAAGGTTTCTTCCACCTTCTACAGCCAATTCTCAAGAAAGAAGGCCTGAACACACAAGCTTTTAACAACAGCATTAAGAAAAAGCTTAATTTGTCCTGTATTACTACCACTGAGTAATAAACATCCCAGGAATCACATCACAGCTCATTTCCAAAAGCTTCTTATGACTTGCATTTACATGAGCGCCAGCCAAAAGGTACTGTATTGGTTGCAAGTTAGTTCTGAAGCTGTATAAAGGATCTAGCAGGAGCTAGGTTTTCCTTTGGAAGTAGGGCTGGAAGGAAACGCAGTCTTTCAGTCTAATACACAGGCACCACTCTCTCATTTGTTCCAGGATCATATCTTTTACTACAAATCCAGGTGGGCTCCAAACCAAACTAATCAGTTATTCAAGTTACTAATATGCTCCAGTTTGACTTATTTCTAATAGAGGTGTCCTCACAAAGTTACTACCTTCAAGAACCCTCTAAAATTAAAAAAGCTGAAACCTTAAGCATTGGGAAGAACTCCTACTTTCAGAAAGGCTTACAGCAGACCACAGCAAGTACTCATCCCACTAAGAACTCATTCTGCACAGCAACACCCTACAGCTTAAGGTTACAAAACCAGTAGTTCAGTTCAGGCCCTATCAGCCAAGAAGAGATATTACTGTATCCCCCTTCCCCAAGGGTTGTTCCATCTTCTGCTCTTTAAAAAAGTGCTTGTTAACTCAGGCTCTACAATATAGGTAGATTAACACAGTAAGTCTTTATAAGTCCAAATGTTTCATTACCAGAATAAGAGAAGTTTGGCAAAAAAAGAAAACCAAAATATTTTTAAGCTTCAAATGGGCAACGCAAGCTGGTTTTCGGCAAAGGAGCAACAAATTGCATTCTACCATGCCCCACTATGATGTACTAAAAAGCAACACTTAAGAGATTTATTTAAATTTTCAGGACAGCATACACACTTCTCTTAGCACAATAGAAAGCATAAGCATTTGCAAATTAGTAGAATATAAAAATACAGGTAATAGAAATGAAAACTGAAATCCAGTTCGAACAAACAAAGTTCAGTGCTGTATTCACAGCACTACTTTCCAGCTGTCCCAAATACTCAGGCACTAGATCAGATATTAGCATTGAGTTAAAACACTTTGTCAACCCAAGAACATCCCTTTTCAACATAAGCACTTCGTCTGAAGAGGCAATTAACATTTTTAAAAGTCCATACCTTAAATGTACCATTTTGATTTTTCATATACGAAACCAAAAAGATGTCCACTGGTAGTAGCGCTGACGAGATAAGAGCAACTGCCAGTGCAAAGATAGCTGTTATAGTAGAAATCACTTCACTTTCCCGACGACTCTGATACTTGCGCACATAAACCCAGCAGAAAATCAGAATAGCCTGAAACACACAAGAAAAGAAAGTTATGAGTTGAACAATCAGGATATTAGAAAGCAGGCACTGAAGTTAAACCCTGTGTCTTGGTATTCATGACTGACAGAGCATCAACAGACTTTTAACCTCACCCCTAAACATCACCAAATGGTCTGGGTTGGAAGAGATCTTAAAGAACATCTAGTTCCACTCCCTATCACAGGCAGGGACACCTTCTACTAGACCAGATTGCTCAAAGCCCCATCCAGCCTGGCCTTGCACACTGCCAGGGGTGAGGCAACCATAGCCTCTCTCATAGGGCAACCTATGCCAGCACCTCACCACCCTCACAGTAAGGAAATTCTTACTAATTTAAATCTACCCTTTTTTAATTTAAAGCCATTCCCCCTTGTCCTATTACTATATGCCCTTGTATAAACTCACTTCCCAGCCTTCTCATAGGCCCCCCCTTTAGATACTGGAAGGCTACTTTAAGGTCTCCCCAAGCCTTCTCCAGGCTGAACAAGATCAGCTCTCTGAGTCTGTCTTGACAGAAGAGCCACTCCAGCCCTCTCATCACCTTTGTGGCCCTGCTCTGGACTCACTCCAACAAGTCCACATCCTTCAGTGCTACATTCGCCGCACACAGTTCATTCTCCGTACTTGGCTAAGCACAGCTCGAGCAACAGCAAGAGCAGCGCTTACACATAAGAAGGGCTGGAGCACACACAAGTGTGCTGACTACAGGAAGGCGAGGCAGCCTTGTCCCTTCAGCTGCGGGTTCAACCGCCCCCGACGACCCCACCGCCGCTGAGAGCAGCGGGAAGGGACCTGCTGCCGGGGCAGCTGTTGGGACAGCCCGAGCGAGGAGACCAAGCGGGAACCCGGAACATGTAACAGCGAGAGCCCAAAAACGAAGAACAAAACCCCGGTGGGGACAGCGGAAAGTAAGAGGTGCCATAGTTTGGACAGCGGGGCCACGGAATGCGCCTCTCACCAGCAACGCCAGGCCGAAAAGGCACCATCCGGTCAACAGCTCAGAAACGGCCGCCGCCATCTTCACTTCCGTCAGCAACAGCACACCCACTCCCGTGAGGCGGGACTTTTAACGGGGCGGGTCGCGTCACCGCGGGGACAGCGTTAAAAGCTGCCGGGCGCGCCGCGCATGACGTCACGTGTCAGCGCTTTCGCTTTAGCTGGCAGGCGGTGGTTCCCATCCGTCCAGGCATGTCCCGCTGTGGGTGCAGCAACGGGCTGGTAGTTGTGAGGTCGCTACGCACGGACCGGCTGTCGCGATAGTTTATGGTGCGAGAGAAGCGCGGCGGGAGGGGAACGGTGATGGGAGCCTCTCCCTCGACCGGCGATCTCCGCCGTCACACGACCGAACGCAGCAGTGGGGGCAGGAAGAGGGGGAGAGGGTTAGGGCGCATCAGGGTGATCTCCCCACATCTCTCTTAGGTGCACTTTGAGCTCTCTGATTGTCGCTTTTCTCCGTAAAAGCATTACCGAAACCTGAGAAATAAACTGTCCAACCAGAATGGCAAGTTAGAAAGCCGACATTACTTTATTACGGTACTGGGTGCATAGAGATCACTCCGCCTGTCATGCACACCGAGAAGAGACAGTGTGCACCTCATATAACTTTACTATATGCATATTCATTATAGTTCTTCAAAATCCCCACCCAATCCTCATTACTCGTGCATATGGTAGCTTTGGTAGATAAGGCTGTGCTGCAGGTGCTGTGAATTTGAGGAGTGGTGTTTGTGGGTGGGTGGTTGGGGAGAAATGCCTCCACTCATTTTACCCTTTATGGGAATCCGTTAATTAAGGACATTGGAATGCATGTTTAGTCTTGTCAATTAACTACATGTTCTTGTTTGGGCTAGTTTTCGATCCTGAGAGGCTCCTTTATCTGTTTTCCTTTGAAGCTGTTTACCCATTTCTCAGGCCTTCTAGAAAGCAGGATGGCCCACAACACAGAATTACTAGGGCTGGAAGGGACCTATAAGAACTTCCTTCCTGTGAGGGTGGTGAGGCACTGGAACAGGTTGCCCAGAGGTGCTGTGGCTACAAGGATTCTCAAATAAGGAAGGCATGCAACAAAAGGACCAGATGAGAATCCCTGTAGCTTTCTCAATGACTATGCCAATGAAATTGTCCAATTCGGTATCAAAAGTACCTAAAATACTTCCCTATGTCACATGCAGCTTCCTAAGGGTGCGTGGCAGGTGTGAAGGATTTGTTCGCGTTTCGCACCTGTCCGGACACATACGTGGGCAGTTTTTGGGGGTGGAGGACAGCGTGTCATGGCAGCTTGCGCAGGAGCCCTGTGGGGCGGAGCCACGACGGCGTGGTGCAGTCCGGCAGCGGGAGCCTCATCCGGTGGGTGAATGGCACAGGTGGGGTTCATCAGGTGAGCGCGGTGGAGGGATACCCGTACTGATGGCTTTGCGCTGGGCTTGACTTCACTCAGGGGTACAGGGCCGGGTGGTGCCGCGGGCGGGCTCGTACTGTCGAGGGCGGGAGGCTTTCAGGTTGCCTGAGGTGCTATGAGTTAAGTGGTGGATACTGCGGAGGCTCTGAAGCCTACCGAGAAGCAACGTGAGGCGGCGGTGGGACTGGGAACGATGTGTTGGTGGCGTTACATGAGCTGAGGGTAGGATCGTGGTGTGGTGCCTTACATCAGAGCAGGGGACAGCGGGAGGGTGGCCCTGGAGAGGCAGTCAGTGGAGTGAGGCAGTGCTTAGGGGAGGTCATGTCATTGAGAGCATGGACTTAAAATCATAGAATCAACTGCAGGAAAAGGCCTGGAAAAGGCCTTTAAGATCGTCAAGTCCAACCTTTACCCAAGGACTGCCAAGACCACCACTAAGCCATATCACTGGGGTCTTCATCTACATGTTTTTTGAATGCTTTCAGGGATGGTGATTCCACCACTGCCCTGTGCACCCTGTTCCAGTACCTGATCAGCCTTTTGGTGAAGAAATTTTTCATGATATCTAGTCTATATCTGCACTTGGCAGCGCAGGGAATGGGAGAACCTTACACCTTAGTCTTTAATTTGCTGTGGGTGCTTCATGCAGGTCGGGTGCTAAGGATACTGCAGATTATGCCCGAAGGCACAAGTGAGAGCCCTGTTCTGGAGTATGGAGCACTAGGTTTCTGTTTGGTGTGCAGGTGGCTCGGGGTGAAAACATGTATGGGCTTTGGTAGTTCATCAGGCTTAGTATAAAGGGCTTACAGAGGTGCAGGAAGGGACCTGCCAGGGTACAGGGGTGGCTGCGTTCTTATCCCAAAGCAGTAGATGTCTTTGCTATGTTTCCATTTGCTCAGAGAACAAAGGTACTTGTGAGCTGGGTAAGAGGTTGTTGAGATTCAGGCTGTTTTATAGCCGTGTGAAAAGAGATGGATTGGGGCAGGGGGAGCTTGGCTCTGGAGTGGCAAGCTTCCAGTTCCTGTGAGACCAGTGTGAGTGCCAGGAGCTTGTGGTGGCATCAGTGCTCATGAACTAAGTGTGAGATCTGGTGAGAGGTGGGAGTAGTCATGAACTCACAGCCCTGCAAGAAGGGATCTGTTGGTGAAGGGGCTGTGAGAGCCTAACCCCAGAGAGGTTTTTTGCCTTTGCTGAAGCTTAATTTGCTGTGAGTGCCATAAATGAGACAATAGCCTGTGGTGGTACTTGTGAGCTACATCTGGGGCAGATGCTTGTGCTGGGTTTCCATTTGGTGTGAGGGTAAAGGCAGCGAGCAAGTGATTGTGCAGTGGCTGTAGTGTTTACGAGCCAAGTGAAGGACAGTTCAAGGCAATCCAGGTGGGCTCATAGCCTGATGAGAAGAGAGGCAGATGCTTCATAACTATAATTAGTTCTAATATATAATTAGTTCTAAGTCAATAAACAGATAACTATACAGTGTATGTTCTCTTAGATATTTTTTTTGGTTTTTAATATATTACTATTAATGTGTATGTATTATCTCCACCACAGAAAATGTTTCCCTGGATGTCATTACTTTTAAAGGTGTATGTGCTAATTCACAGTTGCCCTAGAACCCATAAAGAATTAAAAATTTTAAGAATTAAAGCATTAAAAAAGCCTTAAGGCATTGAAAATAAACTATTCCCAAGGGGGAAGGGGAGTAATTTGCTGTTCGGATATATAAAGATTTTATGTTTTGTACCACACTCCATACCTTTATCAATAAAATATTGAAATACTGGAGACCCATACCTAATTAAAAATTAAGGTTGCTGATAATAAATAAATAAATAAATAAATGCTGTAGCTATATGCTGCCACAAGTTTTTACATAAATATTTAACTTACTTAAAAGTCACTTTAGCATGATAAAAAAATCTATTCTAAACAGTTAAGAATTTATGTAGTTTAACAAGCAATAAAAAAAAAACAACAACCCAAACCCCAAAATTGTATATTTCCCACTAACAGAATAATAATATCTCTGAGTCTTGTGTTAAAATCTTCCTAAATTTTTGCAGTAAATGGTTATGTTGAAGAAATTAGCACTGTTCTGTCAGATCCATTCCTGTCTGGGAAGTATGATTGCTAACCTAGTCTTAATTGGATAACAGGCAAGGTTTGCAAAGTTTCAGTGAAAAAAATTTCATGTCCCTTTGTGTAAAATGATTACTATAATTTGTAGTTTGAAGGAAGAACTTAAGTTTTTGTTAGAATGGACACAATAGTTTTATGTGCAGTGTAGGCAAAATGGAAATTCAATGCCAACATAAGCCGTATAAACTTCAGTCTTAAAAATGGTGTTCAGTTGATTTGTTGACTCTTGTGACACGAGAGATGGAAATTTCATCCCTTGTTTCATCATATACGAGACAGAAATTTCATCCCTTGTTTAGTATTCGTGGGCAACATAAGACTAACTTTTTTCAGGGCTGTATTCACACAGCAATCTGTAAGAGGGTGGTCACAGATAAACTTGAGGTCAGATTTCTAAGTATTCACAGTGTCTATTGACAGGACCACCCTTGAGGACACGTTGGTTAGACATTTCTTGACATACCAGGGCTATATTTGTCTTTCACAGTCACTGTAGACAATTTCAAGGACGGCTACTCTCTGTAGAGCCACACGTGTACGTGCACTTTACTCAATTGTGTTGTTATGTCATGGGGTGAAAATAAGCAACCACAGAACAAAACTCAGTGAGGCAGATTGGTTATTAAGGCTAATTAATGAGAGACCATAGGTCAAGAAATAAGAGATGAGGCAATTGGTCACTAGTGCAGAAGAAGCATTTCCACTCTGCATAAATAGAAGAGGAGGCCAGAAGAACAGGTGTGTTTTTTTGCAGAGAGTTAAGTTATTGCTTGAGAGAAGGCTGTGGTATGGGCCAGCCAATGAAGTAGCCTCATTCATACCAAAGTTACTGATCATCTCCCACCAGGAAGATAGTGTGGTTCCATGCTGAGTGCTTGGGATTCCTCATTATCAGTATATCTGGTCTTGGCTGCAGGGGTGTACACCAGCGCTGTGTTTCCAACAGCCAGGTTGTGATAGCATGGCTTATATGATGAACCTAGTAGCTGTCCCTGTGGTGCTGTTCTCCCCCACACTCCAGTAGTGTATGTGTCTCTTTTCCTGCCTTGACTCAGATATTTGTCTTGTCCTCTTTCATGCTTCTTTGCTCTTGCAAGTAAAAGCTTGTCATTAAGATGTCACGATGTGCAATAAGATGAGTGAACGTGCTAAAGAGTAGCAGGGGATAAAAGTACTTGTGTAGGGTATTGTGTATGGGGTCACAGGGTGAAACAGTACAAAAAGTGAAATGATTTATTAAAAGTTTGTTGGAAGTGTTTGTAGTTAAGGTTGATTAGTGCAAGCGAATAATTAACTGACTCTTTGAAAATTCTTGTTGCTCCTAACTAAAAAAAAAAAAGGATTTTTACAGGTCAGTGAGAGAATGTGTGAATGAAAATAGAATGAGAGAGTCTGAAGAGAGTGCTGTTACCATACTCCTCAAAACAGCTGACATGCGCTGTGGTGGTAGCAGTCATAGTGTTGAAAAGTAAAGAATCTGTGATGTTCCCTAAATACCATCCTCATTTTCACAGGAAAGATAGTTGCACAGTGCCCAAAAAAAAAGGACTGCAAAAATCTTGTGTTATAAAGAAATCTTAAAATTTAAATTTATATTGTTTATAAAATCAAATATTTATTTAAAAAGAACCATTATAGTAATTTCTATGCATAGTGAGATGTAAATCCAAACTATGAAAAATGTTAGATGCTATGTAAAAGTAAATTCTACAAGTTTGTTATTAATAAAGTATTTATGTGGTAAAAAGACAGAGAAAGAAGAGGAGTGATATTGTAGGAATTCAAGTATATGAAACAAGATACAGTCTTCATTATGACCAGGACAAGGGATTAGTATCATCCTTGAATGAGATAGTGTACATACCAAGAGGGAGCAGGTGCACCTTCTTGCTTAACTGAGCTGCTCTGGTCACCACTTGATAATCCCACAAGTTTCAAGGGGGCTGAAAGCATGTGAGCCCACACATGGGCTAATAGCAATGCTGTAATTTAAAATTTTCTGATTACTTTTTTTTTTTTTTCTCATGTTAGAAGAGAAGGTATTGCAACTGGGTTTAGCAGTATTTGACAGAACATGTCGTGGCCTTGTATTTGAAGGTGTAATTATTCCTTGTTTTATGTGGCTTAGAATCTGGCA
>JANHGB010053746.1:0-21498 GCA_026283785.1 Coracopsis vasa
TGGGAGAGCTCCAGCCAAGGAGAAACTGCTGGGCAACCTTCCTGATCCCAGCCCAACGCCCGCCCGGCTCTGCGGCCGTGCTCGCTTCCCGAAGGAAAGCACCGCGCTGCCCCGGCGCCCGAGGAGAGGGGCCCCGCGTCCCGCCGAGCCCCAGGGCCCCTGTGGATGTGCGAAGCTCTCCTCCGGCCGCCGTCCTCCCGCCGTGCGCCCGGAGCCGGCAGCCGCGTCCTGCGGCGGGAGCAGCACCCGCCGCGCTGCACGAGCCTTCCCGAGCCGCTTCGGCTCCGTCCTCGGCTCGGCCGGTGCCTGCGGACACGTCGCCTCCAGCCGGGCCGGCCCCGGAGCTCGCTGTCGGCACCAACGTTCTCCTTGGATCTCGCTGGAGCCTCTCTCGGGCTGCGGAGCTCCACTCGCACCTTCCTACCTGCCTGCTGCCTCCCTGCCGGCCGGCGGGACCCAGCCCTCGCTCTGCTCTCAACCCTCGCCTTTACTAGAAATACCACGGCTTTTAGTTTCTGTTTGTGAATTTCAGACCATCACCGGACCCACGCGCTTTCCTCAAGCTACTGCAAATCACTTTTGCCCAGGATTTACGGCAGCGTTTCTCGGCCCCCGCTGGCCTCCAGCCGGCAGCAGCCCAACAGGTTTGCGGACCTCTTCTCTTTCCTTTTTCTTTCCAGTCGCTTTTCTCTCCCCATTGCAGCAATCGCTGTAACTTTGCTTAAATTGACAACATCCTCTGCCCGAATCGTCCCAAGTATGAAGTCTCCTCCTCGAGATGTTTTGTGGGACCTGCGCACAGACCAGGGGACTTCATTTTTTATTCTCTGGGGCCTTTAGTCCGATTCTTCTCCATGTGAGTTTGGAAGTGGCTGCGCAGAAATAGTGGCAGAGGAACGCAATATGCTGTCACTTTGTGCTTCATAGCCATTTGGCACCTAAACTTTTGACGTGTTTTTTGGGTTTTTTTTTTTTTTTTTTTTTTTTTCCTGGGAACTTAAATCTATGAAGAGAAGCTCTGTGCTTTATTGATTATTCTGAATAACCTCACCCGCGCTCTGCGTCTGCACGTGGATTGCCGGGAGAGAGGTAAAGTTGAGTTCCACATTTGAATGAAGTGCTCGTGGCAGGAGAAAGATGGAAGGGATCAGCTCGGTTTGCAAGAGAACGGTACTGGAGCAAATGTTCTTTTCACCGTAAGTCCAAGAAATCCCTCCTGCATTGTTTCTGGGCAGAAGACTGGTAACTGCCGACAACAGCCAAGGCAGAGAGCTTGAGCTGCTTCTGTGGGAAAATGCTGGCAAGACGCTGAGAGGTCTCCCAAGGGTGCTTGGAATAGACGTTTTGGACCTGTGGATCTTCCTAACACTTGGTCAGGAGACACGAGGATACCATGTCTGTGGCGAGACCTCCCCGTATTTCGTCTGTGTGGGACTGACAAGTTCCTCATGCTCTCTGGTGTTCCTGTGTATCTGAACTGATTTCTTGCTTGCAGCCTGTTCCTCTGATCTTTCCGGATTTCTCTGCTGCGGGAAGGACTCACAATTTAGGATATATATTAATTTTTTAGCCAGTTTGTTTGTTTAAAATATGCCTTTGAGCTCCCAGCGGCCTTTGAGCACGTGGCACCAAGGAAGAGAAGCGGTGATGGCGAGACCCGGAGCAGTGTCCTGGTGAGCAACGCTGGCGGTGACTGCGCCCCTCTTTCCTCTCTCTCCTGCCTCCCTGTCGCTGGGACACACGCTCGGAACCCTGACGAGCTTTGCCGACGGCTGGAGCCCGCCGCAGGGTGAGGACGCGTTCCCGAGCGGTATGTGTGGCCGGAGCCCGCTGCTGCAGCTGGTAGCATGAGTGCTGGCCCCCCGCTGCAGCTGGCTGTCCTCTGGCCGTGGCTGCTCATGGCGACCCTGCACGCAGGGCTTGGCCATACAGGGCTGGCGCTGGCGGCGGCGGTCGAGTCAGAGAGGTCGGCAGCGCAGAAAGCCATCATTAAAGTGATCCCCCTGAAGGTGGAGCCCATTGTGCTGGAAGGGGAGTTTGCAAACGTTGCTGAGGTGACTCCAGCCGAAGGAAAACTGCTGCAGGTAAGAGCAGCCGTATTCAATCCACCTCCATCTGCCCCACTGTCCTACACTGGTTCTCTCCCCTTTTTTCTGCTCTTGCTGTTTCAGCTCCCGGCTCAAGGCGTTTGGTTTTATTTTCCAGCTGCAGCAAGGAGGCATTTCTCACATGGACTGTCCACCTGTGCATGTTGTTCCTTTGTGTTCCTGCCCCCCCACCCCTGCTTGCTACTGCAAGGAGGACGGGATGATGCATATGTCTGCTTCTTCGTTTGGTCTCGATCTGTAGCTGCACTTGTGTCAGTGTTGAATTTTGGATATGGATATGTTATTGCATATCTTAATTGATGTTCTAACGCTGAGTGTGTCGAGGCACAGGTGGGACACTGAGCACCTGACAGAAAACAGGATTTTATAATTTATTTTTTGGTGTGAAATCCATCAGTTTTTCTGCACACTTCTGCTGGTAGCTGGGCTTCTGCTACAGGTAAAATACACACCCAGGCTTTGCCCACCTCAGTTACTGACCCTGCTCATTGTTGTCTTTTGTACTGCCTGTACCTGAATGTTGAATTGTGCCCACAGAGCAGCTCCTGTGGTGTCAGCACCAAGTGTTTTTATAAGTGAAATTAATGCTGGTTTCTGACCTGTGCTAAGGAGAGAGCATCTGACCATCCTGCTGTGAGGTGCAAATGCTGCCAAAAGACAGCGCTGAGGTGGTCATGAACAGACCGACTTCCTGCCTGTGCCAAGTTTTGAGCTCAGTTTCCTGAGACCTGGTGCGTTCTCTCTCGTTTCTGTTGGGAATTTGCTTGGCAGTTGTGTGCTTTATTCTTGAAAACAAACCCCCCCAGAATAGCCTGGGTTAATATTGAATCTTCATTTTTGCATGGCTTTTTCCAGTCTTGACTTCTCAAATGTGAAATGTTGTAATCTTAATCAAATTTGTAGCTGGGAAATTTAAATGAAGGTAAGAAATTTTGTATAGTGTTGTAAGAAATACAGTCAAGGCAGCTTTAGAGCATGGTCACCTGTCTGCAAATGGGAGCGGGCAATGTGTGACATTTATAAAGCCTGTTTTTTCCACGCCTTTTCAACTACTCAGAACAAAAGCTACGCTGTAAAACTATATTGCCAGGCTAGAAAAAAAATCTTAGCCAAATGTACTCAAGGTCCTGTTCTGTCGTGAGGCAACATCCAGGAAAGTCAATATTTATTCCTCACAAAAACTACAGTGGTGTTGCAACTGAGCACAAAGTGTAGAGCGTGGACCTTTTTGAAAGGAGAAGGTGATAACCTGGACTGTGGGATGTGTGGATGTTTTTAACCAAATCCACTGCTACATGGCGGGATTTTTGTCTCACTGGCTGTTGCAGCAGCACAAATGAGGCATTTTGAGTGCTGAGCCCTGAGTAGTGTTGGATTTACAAATGGACTTCATGCTTTAAAACTCATCCTCAGAATGAGAGGGCTGGGGAAATGCTAATCTAATCTGCTGAGTTTGTGTACACAGATAATGACCTGCACTGTATATGTTTTTAGGCCTTGGTTCCACCACTGTGCGTGCACAGGTGATCATTCCTATTCCATATCCCACTGAATCCAGTGCGGAAAATCGCTCGGGTCTGGTTTCAGATGACAGCGTTGGAATTGGGGGGTCAGGCTGTGCCTGCTGCAGCAGGATGTTTGTCTGGTGCCAGGCACGGTGTTCTGGGAAGGCTTAGTCAAGTGTACCTGTGACCTCTCGTGTATATCGTATGGTGTAGTTTCTAATTCTGCACTGGGGTGCAAGATAAGTAAGAAATTAATGGGAAGAGCTATTTTTAGTTTGCATTTAAATAGCTGGATATTAAATACACCTGAATTAATTAGGTTTTATTGTGACATCTCATTTTACATGTGGTTGTCAGCATCCCAGTCTTGCAAAAATATTAGGCCATGTGCTCAACTTTAATGTCATTGGAACTCTAACCTGCCTGTTCACACCTACCTACACAATTGGTTCTTTATATGCCATTTAGATATGTAGCATGATTATCTTTGAGGTTAATGAGTTGGGAAGTCTTGGTTTTAAACCATTTTTTAATAGGTCTTCTTGATTGTGTCTGTAGGATGCCATCAATTCTCCTGCCCGTCACAGGAGAGCAGAAACTGCAGAGCTGAGCTTAGCAAAGCAGAGTGGGTGGTCCAGTCCTGGTTTTGGAGCAGTGCTCTCTTATTTCAGTGATATAATAGGATTGCTTAAGGATAAGTGGTGCAGAGTTAGGCCTATATTCAAGTAAAGTTCTCTTTAACTTATAATTATCTTCAGAGTGTTCTGGTCAATATATTTTTAGAAATTCATTCTTCATGTAATATAGAAAATCCTGCATGGAAGTAATGGAGCCTCAACCAAATGTACTTCTACCAGAACATTTTCTTGGTTTCATTTCTCTCTGCTGTACTCTCTAGGATCACCTATAGAGATGGACTTTGATCACAATGTGTTCTGTTCTTAGAAGCTAACTTTA
This sequence comes from Coracopsis vasa, assembly GCA_026283785.1. Classification (NCBI taxonomy): domain Eukaryota; kingdom Metazoa; phylum Chordata; class Aves; order Psittaciformes; family Psittacidae; genus Coracopsis; species Coracopsis vasa. The sequence goes on from JANHGB010053746.1 coordinate 4,571, forward strand.
AAAGTATCTTCTTTACCTATATCAAAAGAATGCCTGTCCCCTCGCCCCTGTGGCCAGTTCTGCTGGGAGACCTCTGGATTTCCAGTTTTGCAGTGGTGGGTGAGCGGGTGGATCCGCAGCGCTGCCCAGGACCTGCCTGCTGCCTGCCCCTTCCAGTTCAACCCAGGCAGCGTTACCTCTGGCACTCCACTCCATGCGGGATGATGCAAAGGCAGAGGAATTTCTCAAGTAGGCAGAGCCACTTAAAGCTTTATAGGTCAAAAAATCAACACCTTAGACTTCTTACAGAAATCATCTTCAAGCTTGTTCAGAGCTCAAGCTTGTTCAGATAGCACATGCTCTGAGCATTAACTATTGCTTAACATGGGAAAAGTAGTGTTGTGAACTAGTCTGCAGTTTCCAAATAGCTGAAGCTTTAGATCTCTGCTGAGCCCTCTTCAATAGCTTGGACTTCTGAAAAGAGTCCAAGGGAAGAAAATGTCCCTGTAGTAAGATGGAAGAACCAAACCTTTAAGACAAGTAGGTTGGAAAGAACATGTTTAAATCTTACTGATAGCAGGCAGTGCCTGAGCAGTGAAGGACTCACCATGCCCTCTGAATTGCAGTTCCTAGAATCATTTGCAGATCAACTCCCTTTAAGATGACAAATAATGACATTTTCACAGCCTCTCCTGATCTTTATGTTGTTCTGTCAGCTGGTTTTTGAAGAATGAATCTTGGTTTCCTTCTTGCCCATACCTCAGTCTCCAGTTGGTACTGGAGAGAGCTGTTGATTTGAAGATAGATGGGAAAATAAGGAACATCTTGGAAAGAAAAGGAGTGAGCCACTGTAGAGACTTGAAAGAGAGAGATGGAAGATTTATCCAGATTGAATTGCAACAGAATTCACATGCAAATGTAATTGTGGATTAAAAAAACCTTTTTATTTGAGAAATAGCTCAGCACTTACAGTTTATTTTAGTAAAGTGCACATGCAAGCATACATCGTAGAAAGTGACCATTAGTATCTCTTTATTTCAGTGTATATAGCCCCAATCTTGTATGCAAGGGAAGGGTGATGCTGTTAGCATGTGCGATGTGGCTGGGATTGTTACAGTCTCTAGTTCTAGGGATAGTATTCTAGAAACAATGTTAAAAGTTTGAGAAAATTTGGAAAAAATGATGTTAAAAAGAGATAGATAAACTCAAACTGCTGTGTTTACTATAAAGAAGGCAAAGTGATATTCAATCACTGATCCCCTTACATGCCTATGTGTAGAAAAGCCACGTAGATACGTAGAACAGCGGAATAGTCTTATTTATCAGGCAAAAGTATAGAACCAGTGTTCCCAAATTACATTATTTTATAACAAGATCCACAACACTGCTTCATTTCTGTATAATCTTTACAGTTCTGTGGGTGATTGTAGGAGAAAGTAAACTTTCACTTACCCACTGAGCACGTTAACTTATTTCTGCAGGGAAAACCCTTGTGAACACAGAACAAGCTCCTAAAGGCTCTGAATAGCAAAAGCAAGGATTAGCCTCTTTCGTCTCCTCCCCAAAGAAATGAATGATATTTAAAACTTATTTTTTAAAATAAATCTTCTATTTATGGTGGAATGAGTGAAAATTAGAGGAGGATCCCAAGTCATCACTGTTTAGGTGTGTACGACTCAGAAACTGAAAATCAGACATAGCTATATCCAGAAGAGAAGCATGCATGTATTCAGAACAGTGACAATTAACCCTTGAAATAGTTGCAGTGAAGCCCACATGATCATCCTGGAAATGGAGAGTGTTTCCAATGTGGCAATGCACAGCGCTGTTGGAGAATTATAATCACCTACTTAACTGCTTATAGAGGGTTACACTCCCAACCCATAAGAAAGTAAATATATTAGTAGTCTTCTATACTACTAGCTCCTGGATCAACAAAGGGATGTGGAGTGCATAATGTTGACAGAGATCAAAGAAGTGGTAAAGTCTAACTAAATGATAATGGAGACTTAAATTACCTGTGAATAAACTGGTCCGATAGCACAATAAGAGTAAGTTCAAAGAAGCAATTTCTGCCTCTTGGAACAGCCAGTACTAGAGTACACAGAAATATATTCTTGACTTCGTGTTAAGCAATGTGCAAGAACTGACTCAAAAGCTGGCAACAACTGAGCCCCTTCTATTGACTGCAGCATAATAAAATTCTTTGCCTAAGAATCAAAAAGTGGAATTCTGACACTAACCTTTAGAACAGGAAATTGCACTGAAGTGCAGCAGTGAGATTAATGGCTCTTATAGCTTAAAGAAAAATATCTTTAGATGTGGCATAGGTACTACTCAGGACAGGAAAAGCATACGGAAACATAGAAAGCATTGTCTCAAAAAGGCAGTAGTAACCCAATACAAATACATTGGTAGGGTTCAAGAAATTGTTTTGGCCAAACAGTTCTTTCAAGAACTGGATGTATAGCATTAGTATAGGATTGGCATTGTATGTAGTATAACCTACAGTGGAGATTAATGCAGTTCTTCCCTGTGAGGGTGCTGAGGCGCTGGCACAGGGTACCCAGAGAAGCTGTGGCTGCCCCTTCTGTGGCAGTGTTCAAGGCCAGGTTGGACACAGGGGCTTGGAGCAAGCTGCTCTAGTGGAAGGTGTCCCTGCCTGTGGCAGGGGGTTGGGACTGGATGAGCTTTAAGGTCCCTTCCTACGCAAACCAGTCTGGGATTCTATGGCTAGCATGGTATTAGTATCAGGATAGGATTTAAGTGTATCTGAAAGGTGAACCATTAAAATCCAGGTGCAGAGTAAGGAGTCTCAGCTAGAGTTAGCTGCTAGAAAAAGGTGAGCTTAGAAGCTTTCTGACCTTCCATTCCTTTTTTGAGCACATGCAGAGGCTGAGTTGGAGCTTTGTGTGGTGTGTCTTCTCTCCTGATCAAAAGAAAATGTGTGACAGGAAACTGTTCTCTGTTTAAGGAGGAGTTGGAAGGACTTTAAACCTAAATCTTCCAGCTCCCCAGTGCCCCATCTGGTGCTGGTCATTGTGCCAGTAGAATTATTTATGAGATGTGTAGGCATAGACCCATTCTGACTTGAAGATTTTCGGTACCAAAAAGGTCATGGATCTGGAGGTCCATGGGGAAGGCATAAATAGGAGAAACAAACCCAACTGCAGCAGAGCAAAGATACATGATCAGCAGGGTAAATCAACAGGGCTGGAGTGAGCAACAGTCAACAGAGGACTTCTGGCCACACACACCCGTCCTGGAATATATCCAGGGAGCAAGTGGACGTTTCCCAAAGATAAGCTGGCAGAGGGGTGAGATTACAGGAGAAGGGAAATGGGCCTCAGTCTCTCCTGTTGGCTGTAGCCAGGCTGGGTGAAAGAGTTCTGAACCATTGGAGAAATGACTTTTTGTTGTGTGCCCCCATAAAACTGAAGGTTTGATAGGCATTATGTATTCTCTCTCTCTATTTTTCCATGCGTTTAGCTCTCAAATATGCCTGACGGCTTTCTCTGGACTTCCCCCAAAATCTTACTTAGTCTGAAAACAAGCAAGTATTAAACTAAAAGTCAAAAAAGGTAACAAATAAGCACCATGGAAAAGGTGCAGTGGAGTTTGATCTTCAGGTCTCTCTGTCTTCAGTATTTTAAAACCCTGTGTTGCAGGAGTTGCCAAGAATCAAGTATATTGAATTTTGGTTTATGAACAAAGCACAGTTGAAAGCCAAACCTCAGTACCTGGGTATATATCACCCTTCAGCAATGTATGTTCATATTTTATCACCCTTCCATCCATTCTAGGTCTTGAGATTAGATACAAAGAGGAGGACAGGGTATAAAGCAGGCACACATGGCACAGGTGGTCGTGGTGGTCTCTTCTGTCTTTGAGTTCTGAGCTTTTAATTTTTTACTTTTAATGTCTGTTTATCTTCCCCTTATTTCACTGTCTGTAAAGAACAGGAAGCATTGTTGTACTGCCTTTCATTTGCCCATAACACTTTTGGTCTGCATTAAGGAATCGTAATCACATCTCATGCTTCAGAGCTTTGGGCTTGCTGCCAGCATGGGTCAGACAGGAGGTGGCCAAGAGTTCTCTTGGGACCTTTTCACCTTTTCTTTTTAGGGGCATTACCTCAAAAGCAGGTGCTAAAGCATACAGGTCAGTGTTCAAAGATAGTAGAGATGGTATTCTCTGGAATATGCAAGGTTGTATTGGTCACTTCTGTGCAGGTTGCCAGATTTAAGGGGAAGATTCTATTCCCTCCTGGCTTCTATAGCCACTCTGTTCAAATTATGTGACATTTTGGGTGTGTTTCCTCTTCCTCTGCAGCTTGAGACATGAATCATCGGCCTAGATCAAGGGATGTATTCTCACCTTGTCACTTCCCTGATCCTAAAGGGGCTAGTTAAGGGCATTAGTGGCCCTTTGATCTCTCTTTTCTTCTCCATCTCATTAATTTGGTCTCCAGTGATCAAATGGGTTAATCTGATGTGTATTGCTGTGCTCAGTACCAGGATAGTGGTAAAAATGTAATGGATTGTCACAGGCAGGAATTCTGACTTGGGAGCTAAATTAATTCCTCTAGCCATAAACTCCATTTTATGTTTATAAACTCCAGTTTATAATGTTTTTTTTACCAAGTTCAGTTATGACATGTTGATTTCAAATGTGAGTAAACCATTTTGGGGATACAATTTGCTGTTGTTTTGACAAAAGGTATGTGAATTCTAGTTGAACGTGACACGAAAGAACAGCATTTAAATTTCCTACTTCTAAAGCACTTCAGTAGCTGTTGTTCCCTGGGGTCTTTGTTCAGCTACATGGATTTGCTCAAGACGACTGGTGTGTTACTGTAGAAGGGATACACACACTGTGGAAATGTGGAGAGAAAGACTGGGATTGAATTTGATCCAGATATCAAAAATAAAGAGCACTTCAGTCCTACTGCAGATGTGAAGCAGTTTTTCTTACAAAGGCCGAAAAGCCTAATAGTACTGCAGAGCAGGTGCAGGGAAGACTCTGTTTGAAAAAGGATTTGGGGTGATTGCCCCATGGTAGAGCAGAAGAGACAACTAAAGGAGTGAATTCAGGATGTTGGTTCTTTCATTAGTTGAATTTTGTGCAGGATCCTGCAGGATTGCTTAAATATAAAGAACATGAAAGTAGGATGTGAAAGTCAAATAAAAAAGAGTACATTGCAGCAATTCCTGTAACTTCGTGTGTGTCAGTTTGAATCAGAGGTTAATGGTTAGCAAGTCAGCCTCTTTGGACGACCATCCTGCCTAGAAATACAACTTCAGAAACCCTGGGGTGACTATTTCTGTTGAGTAGTAAGAGAGCTAGTGGATGATGTATAGCTGATACTTCTTCAGTCTTGGATCATGTTACTTGCAAAATTATCGTAGTAACTTTTACTTACTAAGACAGTTTTATTCCAAAAGAAGTGGAACCTCACACTGATCCTGAAGATACCAGAAAAAGTTCCCCCTTTTTCACTTGTCATGCAGTACCTCAGGTACTCCTTTGTTCCATAAATGCCTTATCTGAACAGTAGTCCTCATTTGCAGCCATGCTGGAAGTGCACATAGGTCCCCAGATGTCAGTGCCAGAGACTTCTGTCCAAACAGTTCCCTAGGGCCACAAAAATGTCTCTGTCCTCCCCATTATCCTCTATTACATCTGACCTCATTCATGTAAGTATAAGATGCCCTAAGTCATACAGCTCCACTCAGCTGTTCTTTTCCGTTCATCTACTCTTCCAAGTTTCTTTTATCGTTTACCATTTTCATCTTTCTTTTTGGTCAGAACAATGTTTATTCTTGTTATTTTTCTGTATGTGGTCTTCTTGATCACTACTGGTGCACAAAATGGTTTAGGCTGCCGCCTGGCATTGTATGCCTCCAATACTTCACTCTCCGCCATTCTTCTCTGTGATCATCTGGTCTTTCCATTACCTCCTTCAGAGCACCTACTCTGTAATTATATTAAGTGCTCAAATGAGATTATTTCTCCTAATGCTGGGATGACATTGTCCCAACTGTAAATTGCCTTCCAGAATGCCAAAAATTGTCCTGTAGGCCACACATCCAGTCTGCCTTTAGAAGTCTAGTCTTCCTAAACAGGTAACTGCCTTTATGGAAGACTTTCTTCAAGGCTATAGACTTCAAGGGTGCAGACTAGTAAGATGTATCATGTTTTTAACTCACAGAAAAGCTCAGGTCCTGCTTACGTTCTTTAGGAATCCTATCCCCAGTACCGCGTGCAATCATCAGGAATATCATTCCTCTCTAACAACATTAGCCAATGCTGAATTCTAGAACCTGTGACAAAACCATTATCAGTTGTGTGTGTCGGAACCTTCGAGTGCACCTTGCAACATCCTGCTCCTGTGCATCAGATCCCGGGATATAACCAAAGGATCTTACTCCTTCCACCCATTTCTATAGGCACCCAGCTGGGGCCAATGCCACTGCACCCAGTCAGTGCTAGGGAGCAATGAGATGTACACTGATCAACTTGGCAATTTCCTGACCTTTTCTAGGACCTCTATCACAAGATACCGTTGTGGTGGGAGACTGCTTGCTAGCACTGGATATCTCTTCATCCCTCCTCACATTCTCATGCATTGTGCATATTGTAGGCAACAGAGCCTTCACCTTTGATACCTCCCAGAGTGCTTGGGTAGAGTACATGCTCTTGGGAGTTAGCTTCTCTTTATAATAACTGTATCTCAAAAACAGTCAGATATTCCTGTGGTGGAAATAAGAGCCTCTCCATCTATTAGAGATAGTATTTTCTTTTATAGGTGTGTTGGTATATATGACTCTTTCCTTGCCTAGAGAGTGAATCATGGTAAACTGTGAACATGAGGTATTTGCTCAGCAAGAAAACCACTTGATGTAGAATCATAGAATCATTTAGGTTGGAAAAGACTTTTAAGGTCATTGAGTCCCACCATAATCAACGTTTGCCTTGAAACAAAAAGGACTCTGCCAGACATATTAATACTGGATAAAAACCCCAACAAAACAAACAAGAAAACCCCAAATCCTCAAGCTGTAATCTGTCAGCTGAACCAGTAATTTACCAGTACCAATTAACTACACCAGTAATTTAATGAAGCCCCTAAATATGCAGTGAATGTCCCTAAGTATGCTTTCTAGGAAGATCTGTATTACTTAAAGATACCAAATAAATAAACCAGTTCATTAGTTCTGGGACATAAAATTCTTACCCCCACCTAGTCTTAAGTCAAAAATAGTTTCAAACCCTTCCCTTGCCAGCCTTGCTATTTGCATGTTAAGGTCTTCATGTTCAGGTAATATCAAGTGAGACATCCTGAGGTCCCATCTTTTTTGTCAGAAACCATGGAGCAAGGGAATCCAGTGTGCCTGGTGGGACCTCAGGAATACTGTTTTAGCTGACAGACTACAAATGGGAAATGTGGGATGACATCAGAAGGAACAGTTCACAGAACCTCAGAGGTTTGCAGAATTGACTTCCTCAGGTGCCAACAAGTACTGTCTGTGTATCCCATTGGCCAGCCTGCTTCTTGGATTCCTGGTAACCACATTCTTGATTCTGTAGTCTGAGGAATTAACTGATACTGTCTAATCCTTCTTCCCCCAAAGCCTACTGCAAGATCAGGCAAGCAGGCATTAGTGGCCCTCCTGCAGACCTCATGGTGGCCGGGACAGGCTGAGGAAATGCTAAAGCCAGAGTTTCCAGAGAAGCATGCCTGTCCTCCCAAACTGACTCTCACAGAAGTCAAGACATCTGCTCTAGTCCCTCCTCTGAACTTCTGCTTCTCAATTTTGATGCTAGATAATGGTTGCTGCTGGCAGAAGCCTCTCTTGTCTTAGACCTCTTGTCCCTACACAGTCCTGTGTTTCAGTGATTCTGGGTTGTTCACTGGGACTAATGAACAGCAGTGTATAGATTACATCAATGCAGATATCTGAGTAACTATTTCTGTCCATCTGATTTATAATTTTCTCTGACCCTGTGGTCCTAAAATTCCATGTGGAACTTTGGTAAATGAGTGTTGACCTCCATCCCAGCATGGGACCTTAAGCAGGATCTCACCATCATCCAGCACAATAACATGAACTTGTGGCAGCTTGTTTATTATTCTGTGTTCTTAAATGTGTCTTTCCTGGTAGCAGGAAGTTCTGGCAGAGGGTGAGAAAGCCCCACTGCTAAATATCTAGCATCCAGTGTCTTTATTCCCTCTTTCCAGATAAGGTTTCGTATATACTTTCCTGAGGTCATGTCTAAGTCTTACTGGAGCCAGAAAATAGCCCTTCTTTTCCTTGCTAGCTAACCTCAGACCTCTATGGACAAAGTGGTATGTGCCCTCAAGATGTCTGATGTCAAGCAGGCCATCTCTTTCCCATCTGCACAGAAGCAAACCTGTCAGGTGGCCTCTGTTCATTTGTAACATCAACTGGGAGATAAAGCAGTGCACTGATACTGGTAATTGCATAACATTGTATCAGGAGATGTTATGATACTGCCTAAGTGTTGGTGCCTCCGGCCATCAGTACATTCCGTCAAAGGTCAAGTTGTATAAGAGCCTCTCCAGGGGATGTCTCCATTCTCACCATCTGCAAAGATAGCGTGTGGAGTTCCATTGAACTCTATACCATTGCAGATGCTTCTAGGAATGATGCCAAAATAGGCAGATCATGGTTTGTGGACTACTCTAAAATGCTTGAAACGCACCTCCCCACTTGTGGAGGGAGAGAGACTGGGAATTACTGCTTGGAGTTACTCACCTCCTGAATAGGTATGTGGATTGTCCTTTGAAGAAGAAAAGAAGATAACGTGATAGTAATTGGGTTGGTTTGAGATGTATAGTATAAATCCACATCAACTGCTCACTCTGCTTCCACTAAAGACTTGTGGCTGGGATGAGTTGTAGACCCATAGGGAAGAGTATATCCCTGCTTACTGTTCTGAATACATGCATACTGACAATGTGCATCTCCAAAAAGACTGCTTAATGGTGGTAAACATTTTTAATTCTTCCATAGCAGTAATCTGACCCTTGTGCCATGACTTATGAAGGGAGGGGAAAAAAGGAGAAATTAAGCTGGCGGTATTTAGAGATGGACAAACAGTTTTGAGTAAACAAGATGAATGCCAGTATTGAGAAACCTGATGTTTCTGTGAAGGCAAACTTCCTTATGTTTATTTAATTCTGTTGACCATGTTAAGAACTTTGAGATATTTTTTTAATACCTTATAAACTCTGGTTAAGCATCTGTATGATGGGTTTAGGTAGGTGGGGTGAAGAACTGTAGCTGGTTTGTGAATATCCTTGTGCTTCTCTAAAGTTGATGTTGGACTGGACAAGTCCAGCAGAACCCAGGTGAAAAGCCACTGACACTTTTGGGATTTTTTGGGGATGCGTTTATGTTAGCAAAGATTTGAAGGAGATTTAAGATGACTTTATGTCGAATCGTAACTTGTCTGTGTCCTGGTGGGGAAAGCCAGACCATAGTTTGGGCATATGTTAAGGATTTCCTTTGATCCAGGATGGCAGTTCCTGTGATCTTCAATCTCTTCAGTCTAAATTGTACTCAGAGGATCACATTTGACCTTTTGATCACAGTATCACATTGGCAGCTTATGTTCGTTTGTTATTTCATCATGATACCATCCTTTCATTGACCTTTGGTTGTTTTCACAGTCAGTGCTTTCAAGGGTCCAAGTCCCTCATCCTTTGAGTATTTTCTGAGCTCTTTGTTCTTGTATTATATTGGTGTCTGTGACTGTATCTGGATGTAGTAAAATGTCCATTGTTCACATGGGGCCAAGGCATCGCAGTTGATGGCAAGCTCTGTTTTTGACCGTATTCATGATAGTGCATGTCTTTGTGTTATCTACAGCAAGACCGCTAGAAAGAAGTAATTGAAGTTTCTCCATTTGAGTGACTTTTCCAGTTAAATAGGTAGTTCTTAAATTACATAATTTCAGTTCCATTTAAGTGATTAAATGTAAGTGATTAGAGCAGGGTGAAGAAAACAGAATGATGTATGTGCATGTTGAATGCCATTCTGATTTATTCTTCACCTGTGGATACTTAAGTGTGTAGAGTCTTGTCCATGTAAGTGTTTGGAGGCCGGATGTTACGCATACCTGAATTGTTCATTAAGAAAGTGCATCTCTACCGAATATTCTCTTCTCTCTTTGGTTGAGAAATGAAATATGCTGCTGTAAAAAACTAACTGAAATACCGTGTTTATTGAGTGCTTTGTAGAAGTTATTCTTTCTGTTATGCTCAGTTGATGCAAAGCCTACGTGAGAGATGTGTTCACTAAGCTTGGAAGTAATCTGTGTCATTTTGTCTGTAACTGCTACAACGATAAGTCTTGCAACATAGAAATTATACAGTTTTTAACACAAGAAAGTTATTGAAAAAAGATACCTTGTTTGAAGTGGTCGGCTCTGGTGCTGGTTTCTGCACAGAAGATATCCATGAGCCTGGGGGAGAGGGAGAACTTTGAATTTCAAAGTAATTTCTCTTTCATCTTTAAATTTTGATACTCAGTTGAGTTTTGCCAGAGTTCAGAGTAACTTCAAGACTTCAACCATCTTTCAGATATATTTACAGTGAAAATCTATCTGTCGTTTCCACTCAGGCTGCACCTGTAAGCTGATACCCCTGGGTTTCTCTTAGTTTCACTGTTTTGCTTTGTTTTCCACCATGTTTTAACAAGATAAGCATCTCTCAGTGTATTTCCCCTTCATTTCAGTAATTGCCTTCTCTAGTGGCTGATTTCCTGTGCTCTTCTGTTCATGTATGTTACAAGATCTGGGTGTACAGTCCAAGTATACCAATGCATAGAGCCCTCACTTAATCATATTATCATCTCAGGTAATTCATTATAAGGTCCTCAGAGCATCAGATGGAAAAAAAGAAGCACTGATTTCTCTGAACTCACTCCCTGCAGACAGCCTGTGTAAACAGAGATGCTTACCAGATGCCTAGAAATTTGACATCATCAAACATTGAGGTGGGAATTGGGTTTCTTTCAGGTTTTCGAAGTTCTTTCAGTTGAAATACTTTAGCCTGCCTAAAATTCAATCCAAGTGCTACAAACTCAGTGTTTGCCACTGTTCTGACTGGCTGCAGAGCAACATAGAAAAAGAAATAAGTTTAACATTGAAACCATAAAGGAATTTATGACTAATGCAATAATTAAAGTTCTACATTAAATAAATGAAGAGATAATTTTGTCTCATGAAGCTAGGTGCGATAAATTCAGTTCTTAAAATGAGCTAAGCAAGTATATTCTGCATCCTCAGATCTCACTGTAGTGATCTTGCCTGATAAAAAAATACCTAGATAACCACGATGCAATCTCATGGAGGAGTGAGGAGATGGCTTCTTTGCAGTAGCGTAAGAATGCAATGTACTTTTGCCCGATATTGACTGGAAGTTTCAGGCTCAAATGAGAAACCAAGGTTGTAAATTTGGGTAACTGAACAAAAGTCATGTTGATAATACCTCTTCTCTTTCTTATTGCCTGGTAATACTGTTTCAGTCTTACTTGGACAGTGTTGGTTCGATGTTTAAACAGGCATAATACTGTCTGGAGCCAAGCAAATACAGATCACTGTACTGCATCTTCACTCTTCTGAGATGTCCAGCGACCTCGCAAACATGCTGGAGAGGGAGGTTAACATGAAAGAGTCAAACCAGTCTGAGGACAGCAGGAGAGCGGCTGTGATGCATCTCTTCTAGGGCCTCCCACAGAGATACCAAAGATAATCCCAGCCTTACAAAACTGCATGATTGGTTTAATTATTTGACATCAAAGCCTGGAGCCAGATTTAAAGGAAGCATGAAAGGCCGAGTCAAGAGTTTAATTCTGTGTAGGTTCTTCTGCATTGTAGAGTGTTATAACCTCTGGTATCAGCACACTGAGCAGCATGGGTACCCATGTTCAGAAATTGTTTGTTTTGTCATCATCTCCTCAGGATCAGGATTTTTGTGTACAAGAGTAACTTACTTTGCTGGTTTTAAAATAACAGTTTTCTTCCATTTATTGGAGAACATTAAGTCAAAGGTGTCTTTACCTAGAAGTGAAAAGTAAGATCTATGATGATGCTTATTTCTTCAGGGAATCCAGTCCATATTGTTAGACTTGGTCCCTCCAACTCATTGTCTTCTGTGCGGATGAGTTTTACCCTTTTTGTGGAAAATCACTGTAAAGGACTGGGACTTCTTGGGGTCAACTGCTGTAGTACAGAGTAGGTGTCTATCACAGGGCAAATGAACCAGGTATTATAAGGGCACAGTGGTATTATAAGGGAACAGTGGTATTATAAGGGCACAGTTTCAAAGGTTGCTTTTTCCTTCTGGTATTCTCCTTTATTGTTCATTGTTGGGCCTTTGAGGTCCAGCTGGGGTCCTTTTCTCAATGGTGTAGGCTTACTGTGGGGCCCTAGCAGTTGATCTCTAAGCAATTTATCACCCAGAAACATTTTGCCTTCTCATTTGTTTTCTAGAATATTTTTCTGACTACTTTCTTTATTCTTAGGTTGATTTTTTTTAGATGCTTGGCGACTTTTGTTTTACTTTTTTTTTTTATTTTATTTTCCTTTCCCCTGAATGTGTTTTGGGGTTTGTCTGTAAAGGAAGGCTCAGCAGCACATGAACTACATACATAGGTACTTGAAGTTAGGAGGAGAAGCCCGGTAGGAGAGAAAGCTCAAGGTGGGCATGGCCTCCTGAATCTCCGCAGTCAGTGGCTTTGGGGGCACCCAGACAGAAGTGACCATCAGGGCAATTGGGTTGTTGGCCAGGCTGGATCTTGCCCACCTGGTTTTCTGAACCTTTTCCACCTCCACATCATCTTTTGTTACTCAGGGCCTGTGAAAAGAATTATTTTTGTTTACTTGGCAGCAGTTCGAGGTGCCCCCTTCATCCTGGCACTATGAAGAACAGTGAATAATGATTCTATATTTGTATTATTTACAATGATCACAATTTTACAAGACACTGTCCTCTGCTGGGTGGAGCATCCTCTGCTCTTCCTATACACAAGCCATCCCACACCTTCTTGCTACCTGTCTACTTTTTCTACCTGTGTACTTTTTTACAGTTTTTCCGTTTTGCAATAGGGTGACCCACTACTGAATGGTCTGTTGGGCTGTAAGTGTATCACAGACAGTATTTCCTCGTCCTCCTTTCCCATACATTCCTAACTTCATTTTCCTTTTTTGAAAGGCAGAAATATATATATATGTGTATGTATGTGTGCAGTGCATACAAATAGTTTTCAGAAAATGTTCCCAAATGATTCCAGGATCTTCTCCAAGTTTAAGCAGCTATTTTAAAGCGTGTCATCTTGTCCTCAGAGTTAGAACGACTCTTTCCCAGGCACATCCCTTTGCACTCACTGATGCTGAATTTCAGCTGTCCTTTTACCCTGTAGCCATTCAAGCTGCAGTTACATGTACAGCTGATATCAACTGATGGCTGCTTGCTGCTGAGAGGAAGAAGACTTGGTCTTCTCTTTTTCCCCTGATTACTGCTTTCTCCTCAATCCTACTTTTTCCATGTCATAGCTCATCCCTCACTTGCTGTGGCCCCAGTCCTTGTGAGACCCTTTCCCCAACCTGCCCAACTCAGGGAAAAAACTACAGAAAATGCTTAACTTAATTTGCTAGGTTCATTTTCTGATGTTTCTATAAGCTGAATGGACTCATGGAGAAGTCAAGGATGGGCTGAGCAGTTGGGAACATGTGGCCAGGAGCATGGGAGGAGGTGGGAGCTGTTGGCACCTTGTCTCTCATTCAGCCACATGCTGAGCAGGCTGAGATCCTTCATGCAGGTCTTCACAATCAGCTTGAGATTGGATAATTAAAAAAAACCCAATACTTTCATCTGCATATTTTGTCACCTCATGAATTTACCCTTTTCACGGTACTGGATGAAGGTGGTGACACGCTCTGCGTGGGCACTTCCCGACTGCCTCTGGGGGAAACCACAGTGGAAACAATTCATTGAGCTTTTTCTGCAGATATTTTTCGAGTGCATCTTTCATTCCCTGTGTTGTTGCCACACAAAGGCACTAACAGGCTTCCTGCCTCTGATATGTTGAAAAAAGCTTTATTGTTTGTAAGCCTTGAGCATCTCTTTGGCCTGGGCTCCTTAACGTACCAGGATTACAGTCTCTTCTGCTCTCATCATTTGGATGCAAGTTCTGCTTTTCAAAGGTTGTTTTTTCCTTCTGGTATTCTCCTTTCCTTTATTGTTCACTGTTGGGCCTTTGAGGTCCAGCTGGAGTCCTTTGCTCAATGGTGTAGGCTTACTCTGAACCCCTAGCAGTTGATCTCTAAACAATTTCTGTATCACCCAGAAACATTTTACCTTCTCATTTGTTTTCTAGAATACCTTTCTGTCTACTTTCTTTATTCTTAGATTGATTTTTCTTTTCTTTTAAATGGTAGGAGACTTTTATTTATTTACTTTTATTTTCCTTTCCCATGAATAGGGCAATTTGAATATATAATGGTCACTGTTACAGCAATCATCTGTCTTCAACCAAACCCTCTATATTCTGTGCAGGATTGCATCTACTTTGGAGCTAAAGAAGTCATTAAGGATACCTAAAGCTGACTTTTGGTCAGACCTTAAGCCAACATTTGCCCTGTCTGTATGACGCTGCTTGAAGTCACCCGTTAATACTGTGCTTTGCCACTTTTATCACCTTCCTAACTGTCCTTTGCCTTTCCTGGTCTCTGGCATCACTGTGGGTGGGTGGTCAGTCTGTAGCTTTACTACTTTTTTTCCCCACACAGGCATGGAATTTCACTATAAAACTTTGGAACTCTTTCATACAGTTAAATGAATATTGGTACACTCTATTGTATTATTCCTGTATCTCTACTCTTACAGCATCCTCTGGATGAACTTCCTTGCCTTGAATTTCCCAGGTGCTTATGAAATTAATATTCTAATTTAAAAGCAGGCATTTTCCCATCTTAACTTCAGGCTTGGATTTTGTGTTTGCAAGATATCTAGCTGGATAAATATTTGTATACATACACTTACACATAGATGTGTATATCTGTATATATACCCATACAGATACATACATATGTATGTGTGCACATACACACATTTGTTGATACACAGCATTCTTGGATGGTGGGTATCAGGGCAATAACCTATATTTTAGGTGAAGGAATTAAGAAATAAATTTTATATCCAGATTCCAGCTACAGATGTGTGAAGCCTGACATACAGAATTCATTTTTGGACTCTAAAAGAGCAATGGGGTGTGGTTGGTGCTGCTTGATGGGAAGTGCCCAGTGCTCTGTGTTGCCTTCTGAAAGGGCAGTGAATTGGAAAGCGCTCACTGGAGTCGCTAGCCCAGAGTGAGGCAGAGGCAGAGCTTCAATCAGGGCAGACAAAGGCACCGATCGAACGTCTGCAGTACTTAATCTCTGCAAATGTTAATAAAAGTATTAGGCAGGCAACATGTTTCCTCTTGTTTTGTTATGGTTGAATTTCATATGCAGACAGCATGCCACGAACCTCGTTTTCCCTTGCCATCCCTTCACACCAGCAGCAGCTTTCCCGAGCCTCAGGCACTGCAAGCTCTGACTCATTTACTTAATATTCCTTTAATGAAACTGCCCAGAGCTCTGGACCTTTTCTCCTCCAAAACAATCTTTCTCCTCCCTGTTTTTCCACACCCTGCGCTTTCTTCTCGGCTCCTGTCACATTCCTAATCAGACTTTAGCTGAGCTTCCCCAAGCGCACTGTCCCTTGCTGCCAGCCTTTCCATTCCCTGCCCAGTCCCCTCTGCCTCCTGCCAGCCCAGCCACAGGTGATGGGTAGTGAGGAGCAGCCGCAAGCCAAGGCAGTGCTGGGGATGGCATGGGAGGTACCAGACGGGCTTTCTGGCAAGGCCAGGAGGGCAAGAAACAAGCAGGAGCATTTCTTCAGCCATAGTGTGATGGGGAGACGGAGACAGCTCGTGGTCTCCTCCCCCCTTGGCTTTCTAGCAGAACTCAGGGTAGCTCAAAGCTGCGCTAATTCATGGGTTTTCTTTGCCAGAGGATCACGGAGGCTGTGGCAGCAGAACTGGAATGAGCACAGAGCGTTCCATGCTAAAGGGATGGGCACAGTGGAAGAAGCCGTAACTGGTCTGTGGAAAATCCCCCCCCCGGATGTCTGTAGTGCTCCTCCCAGGGCTGGAGGGCACTGGGACAAGCAGAGCCCAACCCAGGGGGCTGCCACCAAGAACAACCAGAGAGCAGCTGTGGTTGTGCTTGCCCAGCTTTGGTGAGGACCATGCTACCACCTGGAACCCACAGGGGATGAGGGGGTAAAGGGAACTGCAGACCAATTGCAATGCTGTGGTCCAGGAATGGAGAGTTTCAGCTCCTTTCCCCTGCCCCAGGTCCATTGGCTTTGCTTTCTCATTTCTCAAAGGTTAGGACTCAACATTGCGAGCAGCAGCACAGATGGGATGCCGCTTTTGGTTTGTGTGTTAGCTGGTACCTCTGCATGAGAGACTCCAAAACCAGATAGTGAAGCTGTAAGGGGGGAGAAACAAAACACATTTAAGGGCAATCAACACACCCAGGAGTTTTTCTGGATATGGGACAGAAATGGTGCTGGGTTGGGTCTGTCCCTGCTTGGACTGCTTGTGGCAGCATACTGTGTTGAGAGACACTGGTGGGCTAGTGGTGATGCTATTGCTCACAATGTAGAGATTTTCAGGGGGACTTTCAAACCCATTCTTAAAGATTTCTGCATTGGTGATGGGTTTTTTTGTCTGTATTTGTTATTTTACTGAAATGTGTACTCTTTGAAGGACTTTGATCATGATGGGAAAAACACGGGGCTGATCCAGAGCAGGGCTGACTGCCCAAGTCTGTGCCTATTCTGAAAAGTACAGGAACGTCGCTTCTTCATA
>JANHGB010053750.1:0-13450 GCA_026283785.1 Coracopsis vasa
AAATATACACCATTGATCATAAACCCCAGAAAATAAGTCAGGGATGCTTTCCTGGTATCTCAGGCTCTCCCCATGCATGGTGGAAATCATTCTCCTACACTTCTGTGACAGGTCACTGCTCAAGGTAGCAGAGGGATCACTGACACTGTTTGGATGAGAGCTCTCAAACCAAAAAGTTCCAGGAGCTGAGAGCCAGCGCCTCTTCAGAAGTGGGAGCCTGGGTAAATGGCAGGCACAGATCCTGTGTGCTTGCTAAGCAGTTTTCATATTCTCTAGTCTCACCAAACTCCTACTTTCCATTTGCTTTAACCACCTCCTGTGTCTCATCTCACATCCACAAGCAAGTCTGGTGAGCTTTCTTGGGCAGAGATGTCACCATGATGCAGCATTTAGGACCTTCATCCTTGACCTAAGGGGTGCTGAAGCAGGACATTACTATCACTCAAGGAATGGAAGTGTGGTTGGATGAGACTGCCTGCAGAGCCTCTCTGATTTACCCAGCTGAAAGGCTGGCCTCGGATTCTCACTACAACCTCTTTGAATGAGGTCACACAAGAGCAGGAGCCAACAGCAAAACCTAACACTGCACAGAGCTGAAGGGTTGGAAGTGGGTAGGGAAGCCGGGCAGTCCCCTGGCTGTGACTGGTGGGGGGAGCAGAGGAGTCACGAGGTAGCAGAGCCCCATGAGAGCTGGGGTGCCTCTCTTCGCCCTTGCCCTCCGGCTGACACGGCAGTCTGCTCTGCTTCCCGGCTGGCTGCGGCACTCGCAGCCTGCAGAGACCTGCTTGTCGCATCAAGCGTGCATGCCCTGCTCTCCTTTTCTCCCTTTTCGTGCTTCTTCTCATCTCTTATTCATCCTGCAGACCCTTTCTGCCCCAGTCTGCAGTTTCTGTTCAGCTCCTCCTCTCTCCATTCTTCCCTCACCCTGTGCCTTCCACCTTGTCTTTCTTTCACACTTTTTCCTGCTGCCAAGCCCTTCTCCTTCATGCACCCCCTTCCCTCTGCTGTTCTCCTTTTTCTCTCCCAGTGTTATCCCCATCTGGCACTCTGCGCTGCTGTATGGCAAGTTTCTTGAATCCGTTCACTCTCAGATGCCACTCACCGCTTCCTATGCTACAGGGCACCATAAATTATGTATCACTCAAATCCATATTAAACTTCCTCGTTAAATGTATTTATGATGCTGAATTGAAGGGCTCCAGGAACTGACTGGCAGGCTGCAGGGCTGAGCTGGAATAGGAGGTCATTTTTCTTTTCCAGGTAGCTGTGAATGGGGACAAGGTGGGAAGGGCAGTGGCACTGGTGGAGGAGCTCAGAAGTACTTAGTGGGTTTGGGGGCTCAAGAACTGCTTGGCACCAGCAATTACAATGTGCTGATGCATGATCTCTGGTTGTTGGACAGAAGCAATTGGGTGTGTATGTGTGTGTGGGGGGAGAGCTCTTTGAATATATGGAATTGGGAGTGCACTCCAAAGGATTAGTGGGAACAATTATTTCCAAAGCTAGGATATAGAAGCTGGAGCCTATTCAAGTCACTAGTGTTTAGTTCTCAGAGCAGTTTTATCCCAGTGTTTTGGGGAGGGAGGGAAAAAAAAAATGCAAGGGAAGACTAAAGCTTTACAGGAAAAGAATTAAAAGTAGGTTAGCAGAGAAAATGAGTTTATAAAAAATGGAAGAGCAGCCGGGAGGCACAACAGTAACTACTGCATTGTGCTAACAAAGCTAAACATGTTAAGATGAATAAATCTGCAAGCTGGATGGCTTATGGCCCAAAATATTAAGAAAATCTGGGCCTGATCACAGGCTGCTGCCAGATCCAAAGAGCAAATGTGTTCATATAAATCATTTTAATACAAAACATTCCTAAAGCAAGGTCCTAAATTTGAACTTCTTCCAAGTTGAAGGGTGTTTGCATCCAGTGCTGAGGGGTCAGGTTGATTTTTAAAACTGAGGGAACACAGAAACAGCTGTACTGGATCAGACTAAAGGTCCAGCTCCCCAATGACTGTGGTTTGTAGCAGATGTGTAGGGTGAAAAAAAAAGAGTCTTAGCAACAGTCCCTTGTGCTCTGTTCATTCAGTGACCTGCAGTTCTGTACTGTATACAGAGCCATCCCAGCCCTGGTCTGATGCTGGGTTTCATGTGAGGAACCCTGAGGTTGTCATTTGCTGGGTGACTTCGGGAATCCTACTTGCTCTCCTTGGATCTTAGTTTGTCCTGTAAACTAATGTTTCATCTGTAAACTAATGAGAATATTTACATAGGTGATGTGTAAGGAGAAAGATGGCAAAGATCTACTGTAGAAGTACAGTATGTGCTGGTATTATGTATATAGTACACATCATCCGAACTCATCGTGCAGGTGAACCACTGAAGCTGCTCAAATTAGGCAGGCGATTTTCTTATTCCATGGGGTCTTTACATCTTGTAGCATTTCCCAGGCTAAACATCACTCTGAGGACCTGGAGTTCAGGTTCATCTGCAGACTTTGTTTGACATATGTGCCCCTGGTCACCCTCTGAGTGCTCAGGGCTCTCCACAGAAAGGAAGCTATGAGAGTCTGGGTGGAAAGATGGGAGGACATGACTGAAGGTTTCAATAGATACAGAGCTGATGAAATCACGTCCATAAACAGTAAAATTCAGGGGGGTTGGTTCCTCTATTATTTATAAGGCCTTTCATCCATAAAGCATTTTTTCCAGTTTCATGTGTACTGACACTCACAATGTCTTTGTCCTGTGGGTGAGTGTCTGTCTCCTATTCAAGTGCTCATCAGCCTCTCCAAACAGACCCTGCTGATTTAGTCTTACCTGGGTGCATAGTATTCTCTTTCTTCAAAAACTGCCAGGCTTAATTTCCTCCTTTGCCAGAAAACTGAGCCAATATCTGGATCTAAAAAGGCTGAATCTGCTGATTTTCTTCAGAACTGGCATGTTGACTTGTGTCAGTTTGCAGCTGAGGAGCTGGCCTCATGCCATCAGGAGAGGTGAACAAAAAAAGGTGTTGTTGCTGATCTGAACTTTGGTAAATCTTTAATCCCAATGTTTGTATGGTTTTGTTTTGGGGTTGGTTTTGTTTCGTTTCCCAGATTGGCTGAAGTAGGTATTGAGTATAGAAACTAGCAAGGTAGTAACTGGGGTTACAGGGGCAGATACTTCTAGTCAGCAAAGCACTTCAAGGTAAGGAAGTCTGCAGAGCTGCATCTCAGGTCTGTGCTAGGCTGCTTGGGAATGTCTCACTTAGAAACAACATCAGCTGTCACTGGAAAGATTTTAAACACATTAGGAGTGCTCTAACAAATAGCTGTTGCATTTTAACAGGAGAAAATGCAAAGTGATGCATGGCTATGGCTGTTCAGATTCAATTAGTGTTAATGCCATTCCATTTAAGCTCTGTCTTGCAGGGCTGCCTCTTGTCTGGTATCCTGCTGTGCCAAGGAAGGCTGCTACTGCCTCATCAGAGCTGGGGCGATGGGTAACCTGGAGAGGATGTGAGGTGCCATGCTTGAAAGGAGCATGGCTGTGTTCTCAGCATACATGGCAGCAGCCTCTAAGAATCACTGAGCATATCCATGGTGTCTCTCCCAGCCTAGCTGAAGAACTGACATGTTTGTGTGCTCTGGGTTTAGTTTTGCTTTGTCTGGGGTGAAAACATTAGCATTTCTGCTTGTGGTTTGGTTATTGTCTAACAGAGGCTATTGCTCTTGTTCTTGGATTGATTATGGCAAGTCATTTAGCTACATTTTGAGGGGTTTACTGCTGCTGTGGTTGAAGTGGACAAGAATGGAACTGTGTGGGTAAAGGCGCTTCTAGGAGTTGGAGAAGTCTGAGCCTGGCTCTAAGCTGTTGTGTAATTTCTGGCTTGGATTCTTTGTAAAACTGGAAATAAAACTGTTCAAATCTCATATGTTAAGAGCTTCCCAGCTCAAGCAAATGCTTTATTTTTATTTTTAATGTGCACAGTAACTAGCACAATGGAGCTCTGTCCTCAGTCAGAGCCTTTTACCCTAACTGTATTAGAGATAAAAAGTCAGAGGTTCCTCAAAGTTTAACTGAATTTTTAATAGGACTAATTGTTAGCTTGTGCAGAGCATTTACACATGTAATCATCACCCAGGTTTTAATAAGTGAACCAGATGAGGAGCCAAAAGGCAGCATCACAGATCACTGGGGGATGTCAGAGTACAGAACGAGACCAGTGTCCTACGCTTGTGTCTATTCCATTTGCTACAAAGCTTCACCTACCTGACAGCAGTTATGGATGGCTACCAGCAACTAGAAGCATTCATTCCTTTCAGGACAAGATATGAGGCATAGCTAAAGTACCCACAACGGGGCTTTTCTATCTCCTACGCTTGTTGTATCAAACCTTCAAGATGTATATTCAAGTTTCTTAATTGAGTATGAATTCATGGGCTTAAACTAAATACCTCCTTTGAGTGATAAACCATTGAGCTGTTTAGGCATGCATTGCTTCAAAAAGGGTTGGTATGAGGCAAGACTGAATCAAGAAGGCACTTGAAACAAATTCCCACTAGTGAAGGCAACTGTTTTTCACCTGCATCCTATGTCCCATTGGATATGTCTGCTTCTTGGGCATCCTCAAAAGGCAGCTAAGAAAATTGAGCTCATGTATGCAAGTAAGCTTTTGAACATATAAGTGATACCTATGAAATAGTCTGCCAATCCAGTGGGAAACATATACAAGTTCAGAGTTTTAAAGCAGTGGAAAACACTCAGTGAAATACTTTGGAGAGGCCTAGAGGTATTCACTTCAAGCAGCTAAGGTTAAACTTTTGTCCCTCTGAGGCCTGTAAGCAGGTAATGTGCTGAATACAGCAGCTTTTTGCTCCTCTCCTCTTCTGGAAAAGATTTGTCACTGTAGTTCAAGTCAGGAAAGAGATACCTCAGTTGTACAGCGAGGGGATATGTCCCACAAGGCAGGGATGCTATTACTGTCTGATTCAAGTGGCACACAGACACCTCATCACAGTATGGGTGTTTTGTTATGACAGGGCAAACTTGCTTAGGAGCACACAGGCAGCCTGCACAGAAATAACCCAGAATTTGATCTAGTTTTCTGACAGATGCAGCATTACCTCCCTTCTTTCTTTGCCTACCATTGGAACCAAATAATCCCACCCTTTGTCTCATTCTCCCCAGTTTTCCTCTTTTTGTTGGCATATCTAGTGTCTTTTGTTCGAGGGGGATACAGACATTGGTTTGGGGACACTATTGCAAAGCAAATGCTCAGGGTTCTCTGCAGTCTTGCTGCTGTTAGCTGAAGTTACATGAATCTGAACCAACTGGAAAATCCAGACAGGGTCAGGGTAAGTTTTGTGTCAGAACCTGTTTTTTTGGCCATATGTGACAGAAACCTGAAGCAGCCAGAACCTTGAGGTAGAGCCACCTCACATCAAAGGCCAAAAAACCTCTCTAGTATGTAAAACTGGAGTTATGAGAACAGTCTGTTAAGCTAAAAATGGGGTAAATAATTAGAGAAATTGTTGAGTGAGACACACTAACTTCCAAACCAAAGTGTCTTTGCACAGTGAGTCTATTCCTTCAGTATTGGTCTCCCTCCCAGGAAATTCCATGGACTACCTGGTCTGTATAAACCTGCTGGTCTCCTTAAAGTCCCCAGGAGAGCCTTCTCCCTGATGCTTGCTGAGTTACTTGCACTCAAGCAGCTGGCACAGAGCAAACGGGCATCCATTCTCCCACACCATCCTCAAGTGGGGAAGTGTGTCCCAGCCATGCCCTTTTTACTGGAGTAGGCAACTTACCGTCTCTGTACAGTAAGTTGGAAGCACCCAGGCTAAGCAGTTATGGCAGCTGCTGCAATTAGTGTAGTTAAGCCCCTACAGAGGCTCAGCTCTTGTAGGGGACTCACCATTCCCAGGCAAGGTGTTGTCGCTAGATAGCACTGGGGCCAATGGACACAGCTAACTGGGTCACTAAGGAAGCCCTTCCCACATTCGGAACAAAGGAAAGATCCAACACAATATCCTTGCAAAGCGTCGGGTACAGGAGGAAAATCTGAAATCAGCGTATCTAGTATCGTGTTGCTTTACATGGGTTTAGCAACTGGAGGAATCCAAGTTGGGAAACTCTGACTCTATTGTTCCTATTAATAATTTAATTGAAAGCTGGGCCAAAGCCCTGCCTCAGGATGTACAGTAAAGCTCTGGGAGGAGATTTAAGGTGGTTATAGAGTGGAAGGTTTTCCTTGGTAATTAGAAATATTGAGTTTGGCTTTCCTTTGCTTTCCTGGAGGAATTTCAAGGGTGGGGTCATCCTGTTGTTTGGGTTTATAGCTTGATATGTTGACAAAAGTATTCATAGGATGAGGTTGGTTTCCCTTTTTCTTTCCATTCTTCAGTGCAGCTTGATGATGCTGCAGCAGCTAATCATACTGAATTCAGGGCAGTAATTGAGTGGGCTATAAAAATGGTATATGAGTATGTTAAACATAAATGATGAGTTGCTGTTGGGCAGAGATCAGAATTGAAACAGCTGGTAGCTGTATCTCCCATTTCTAAAAAATGGTACTGTGACTTCCCTGCCCAACTTCCACTGGGTTCAATGAAAGTTAAATGATTAAAATACTTATCTTTTGCCATCTCAGCTTATGTTCACAATGTTAAATTAAATTAACACTCCAGTAGTGTGACTCTGAAAGCATCTCCATTAAGATACTTCGTAAGATCAAAGTGGCAGAACTGAAGTGCCAGGATCATAACAGTAGGTAACAGGCATGTTTCTCTTGGCAAACTGAATTACGTAGTTAATGCTAAACTGAGATCACCAGGTCACTGGCACAACAGAAGAGTTAGGTGAGACAATCAGCTACTTGCATTTCAACTATGGGGTGCTGGAGAGAGGAAGGCAAACTCATCATTTAGGAGAAATCAGTTAAAACGTGGAGGATAGGGCATGCAGGAATTCAACAGAAAAGGAAAGGATTCCTGCTGCTTTTGCTTTTTATTTGCAAGTTGCTTTGTATTGGTGTCTGAGGCTGAGTAGGGAATGGATGCAGTGGGAAGGGCTGTTGCAGTTCTGTCTCACTCTGGTGAATGTTCCAGCCACTTCAGCTACCTCTACCTTTGTCTTACTGAGTTCAAAAGCTCCACTTTGACACCTCAGGTCCCATATTACAGCACCCAGCTGTAACTTCTACATCAGTATGTCTTTCTAAAACCTAGGATCTGCTCCCAGGATTTACTTCTAGGAGGGTGGCAGGAGAAATAGGCCAAATTAGATGAGATAACCAGCAGGTGGTGCTCAGTTGTAAATGCAAAAGGTTGCTCCGTTGTTAAGATGGTAGCAAGAAGTTTTGCAGTGCAATCAGTTATGCTATGCCTCTGTTAATATACTAGCAATTATTTCCAGTGGATGATGAATTTAGATATAACGATGACTAAAAGGGGTTATATGCTTTCTAGGTAGAGCCCTATGTTAGGAGGTATTGCAAAACCGTGTTGTATGATTTGGAAACCTCTCTGACCAGTTGCAGAGCAGGCATCAAAGTCTAAGGGCAAAGAGTTCAGAAAGCGTAATTGTTTGGTCTTCAAAGATGACTGATATAACTTACTAAGATAAAGTGCCACAGGAATCCACACAGTAAAAGAAAAACGCAGTAACTGTAGAGTGCACTCTCCCTCCTTTTCCCTCGATTAATCACCTGATTTAGAGTTAACTTAGTGCTTTTATATTGTATTAAAACAATACACAAGACCCTGGACTAAGTTGTGACTGGAATATAATAGCAAGTAATGTTTACAATAAAGCTCAGGAGGGGAAGCTGTGTAGAAAGAGCTACTTCAGAAGTTGGTCATGCATGTAAAAGTGGCTCTTACTAAATTTGCTATATATTTTTTTTAATGGTTGCTTTTGTTTAATGGTAGCCATAGGTTGTATTCTTTTGTGTATTGAATACCAACCACCTGACACACTCTTCCAATAAAGTTTCTTTTCAGTTAAAACAGTCTTGCCTGCTTTAACACTGCATACCCTAGATGTCAATAGTAGTCTCCTAAAGTCTTAAATTCCTCTTCACTGCACCACAGGAAAGACACCACAGTAGGGTTTGGGAAGTATTATGTCTTGAGCTCTGTTTCTCATACAACTGTTGCTGTGGCTGTTCAGTTTTATGTAAAAGCAATACTAAATGTCAGATAGTGGTTTAGAAATAAAACTGGCCTTGGCCTAAATCCTGTGCAACCTCCCTTACTGATAGTGTGCAGAATGCAAGCAAGCATAGACTTCATTCTTCTGTTTCAGTTTTTAAAACAATGATTAGGACAATTGTGCTCTGAAGAGAGTGTTTCTGTGTAGCTTTAAATGGTGAAGACCTGCTTGCCTCAGATGTGGCAGGAGAAGGAGCATATACCATCCCTTTCTACCCTAAGACATAGATGACAGCTTAGGGAACAGCATCTCAAAAACAGACTGTTCAAGCGTCCTAAAGAATGGGGTTTGATGCTTCCAAAAATGTTGAAGGCTTTCTATATTATTAACTAGAAATGAGTTAGTAAGCATTCATGGGCTGCTAAGAAAGTGCATGTGGCTGAAAGCATGCTCTGCAAACAGCAGGAGTGTATAGAGAGGAAGATCAGATTGCTGGTTCCTGCTTAGCTAGTGGAGCCAAGGTGCCCTGCATGGGTTTATCTCTGATAGCAGCAGTTGGGCACATCAGACCCTGTTGTTGTTATCCATCCAGTCCAGCATTCTGTCTCAGACTCATGGAAGCAATAACTGACCAATAGATCTTCCACTTCCAAATTAGTAGTGGTCTTCCTAACCATTAAGCTAAGATGCTGTTCCTCTTAATGAGCCCAACAGGGCTGGAACTTCTAGTATAACCAGTGGGAACTTCTCAGCCACAATACTTTGCTTAGGCAGCTCTTTCAGGCTACAGTGCAGCAAAATACTGCTCTCTGAAAATTATACACTCTGAGGCCTTTCTAGTCACTTGAAAGGAGGTGGATGGAAATAAACTGAGCTTCATTACGCTGATATATCTAAAGTGTCACAGGAAGTGCTTTGCATTGGGGAACCCAAAGCAACATTTAAGCAAATGGCTGTGGAATGGCCTTTTGGCTGCAACTAGCTTCAGCCAAGGACCTGTTTGATGTGTACCTGACTCAATGGACATCTGTGTTTCTATTGAAAGCTGTGTGGAAGAAAGCTTCCACTGACCTCCCTGGGTAAATAAGAGCAGACATTCGGTGGGCAGTGCTGGGCTGTGGGTTTCTATCCAAGGTCACTGATTAATAACTCCTACTGGCTTTGGTGGATTTGGCACACAGTATTTCTGCAAGTCAGACTTGTGTTTAAATGCATTTGAGGTAATCTTCTCTAGTGTGATTAATTAAGAAAGATACATTTAATTAGGCTGCAGAAATAAATTAAGAGCATCAGAGCCCAGTTCAGCTGAAGCTGTGCTTGCTTTGACGACCAAAACAATGCCTTTGAAACAGTTTCCTGTGAATTAATCTCATCAAGGAGTTTCCTTGTGAAGTATCCTTGCTAACAACAGAACTGCCATCTGGAGGGAAGAGTGTTATATCAGTGCACTGGAGAAAAAAAGAAAGAGAAGAAAACCCCCAACACACAAACAAAACTCCAACCCCCCATACGATTAGATAAATCTAGAATTGTAACTTGGTTGCTGGATACACCTAGTAGTTATGGAAAGTTTAGTTAGTGATGTCTAAGATTACAGCAGCAACTGTGGATGCTCAAACTGAATGAAATTATCACCACTGACAAGCAAGAGAACTCTGGTGGACATCCTGATCTGTCATAGAGGTAGCATCACTCAGATGCATCATACTTAATGTAGAACGTGAGAGGAACAATCCAAACTGTGGCCAGGAAGGAATTCAGGAATGGTCATTGTCTCTAGCTGCGCTGCCAGCTTCACTCCAGCTGCTGATACGGCACCTGCACTTTTGAATTTGTATCCTCTTATCACTGACGCACTTGAGGGTTTGGCAGGTGATTCATGTGCACTGATTCACAATTTTTCCTGGGTGAAGTTTGCAGCAAAAGGCATTATCTTTCATGTTGTATACATGGGGAAAGAACAGAAGCCATGATTAGATTCTTCCCCAGCATAAATTTTCTTCACTGTGACCTAGAAACTTCTGCCTGTGAAGTTGGAACTGAGATTTTGTTCTGGCAATTTACACACCATCTCTCACTTATCTCTGGGTGGTTTATCCAGGTTATGGATTAACTGAGGCAATCATTTAGCAACACCCTGCTCTCTACTGCTTCCAGTCCAACTTGGTACAGCTGCATGACGATATGTGGGGCTGCACAGACTTTCTGACTTAGCTCACTGCTAATTTAGGAATCTCCACAGCCTGCTCTCTGCTGTATTGCTGAGCTTTCTCTTCTCCTTTATACTTTTGGTGCTTGCTGTCACAGCCTGGATGCAGTAATACCCTGCTACAGCAAAACATCAGTTATGACAGTTACCTAGAAAATCAGGAACTGTCTCTAGATTTCTTTTTTATACTTTTTTTTTTTTTTACTTTTTTTCTTTTCTTTTCTTTTTCCTTTGTGGAGAAGCTTACCCAGGGCAGAAAATCCCGGCAGCTTCTCCCTTTTCAATTACTTTTCATAGAAGATCCATGGAGTGACTCCATAGGAGGAGGAAATGACCTGCAATAATCATCAACTGTCAATCCAAGGACTCCCAAGACCAAACCAAACAAAGCCTCTCAGCAGTTCTCAGAGTGCCAGCACAGTTGGTGGCTTTGAAATGCCAGCAAGAGCTGTGCTGGGGCATCCTCTGTACTCTCTTACAGACACCAGAATGAGAGCCACAGGAAGAGTTCACGTAGCAAAAGCACTAATTCTGGAGCTTAGGTTCCTCATGCAAGTAGATTATCACAGAAGTGGCACTACTGTCCTGTTCTAGGCCTTGAGATGCTGTGGGACTTGTACCTAAAGGCTTGGGGTCCCAGCCAGACTCCACCAGCATTAATGAACATGTAATTGATTTTCTGGTGAGGTAACAAAAAAATGCATCCTGCAACCTTGTGAATAAAGAAGGGTCTATTCACTTAACAAGGCAGGATTCAGATGCACAGAGTCTCGGGGCACCTCAGAATGATCAGTAACTTTCCCAAAGGCAGTTTACGCTATCATTCTGAATGTTTACCTTCACAGTACAAACAAAAAGAGAGGCGTACTTATTGATGGGGTAAACAGGTACACTTCCCCAAAGAAACCAGTTTGGTTAGTCAGCCTGGGTGTTGACAAGAGATGGAAGGAAATAATTACAAGAGACTGCATAGTAGGTATGATAATTAGCCATGTGGTTGGTACCAAACAATAGAGGCTTATGCAGAGCCTAGGGAATGTGGAGAGATAATTTTACCTTTCCCAAACAGGAGGGCATCAAGCTGTGCTTCCCTGCCTGGGAAGTAGGTCAAGAGGAAGTGAACTTTCAATTCATATTCATCTCATAATTATTTCACGTACTGAAGAACAGCATTTCTGTCAAGGGGGAGATGCCTCTGTGGCCAGTCTTATGGAAGAACAATCCTCCACTCAAAGAAACACCACGCATATTTGACGCTTTCAGTGGCAGCCCTGCCTTCCACATGAACTCTCATTGCACTTCTGTTAGTCCTGACCTTGCCAAGCTTCACAGTCACTCCAGACATCATCACAAGCGGATCCAAACTGCTGGATCCTAGCACAAGAGTACACTGCTACACATTTGCCAATAGGATTCAAATCAAGATTTGATGTGCTGTTGCTCCTGGAACTATAGACAATCATCTTTCACTGGTGCTATTGGAGAAGCAAGTGGTCCTGACAGAAACATTTGTATTAGGATATATTAAGCAGGAGACCATTAAAAATATCTGGTTTGGTTTTGATTCTTAAGGGAGAAAAGAGAATACTTTAACATGCATTTGCTTATTTTCATATGTAACAGAGAATAACTTAAGTTGGAAAGTACCTTTGGAGGTTTGTCCAACCCTCTGCTCAAAGCTAGGCTACTTTGTAATGATACTTGAAGTTGTTCAGGGTCATATCACTAAAGTGTTAAATGGATAGAGTGTCTAAAACCTCTCTGAGCAACCTATTGCAATGTTTGACCACAATCAGAGAGATTTTATTTTTCTTAGAGGTTTCAAATGTGTACTTTAAAGATGAATACAAAGTTTCAGTAAGGATAAATCTATATTAGTCTGGGTAGAGAACAAGTGTTGCATAGTCATCTATAGTACCTTTTCTTGGTATATATGAGCTATGTTTCTAAAGTAGAAGAGAGATTTTCCCAGAAAAAAAAAAAAATCATTTATGCTCAATTTTCCCCACAATTTGAAAGAATATGTAAAGGAACAGTATAAAAAAAATAATTAAAAAAGCCAAGCAAGTGAATTAGAGAATGATGACAACACCGTGGCTTTGATTTTGTGTTCAACTATAGAGAAATGTAAATATGAGATCAAATACAGCCACTCCAATTTGACAAATCTGTTGTATGTTAAGAAAACAATGTACGTAGAATGTCAAATACTACTCTTAAGCTGCAGTGTACAATCTCCACATATGCCACTTATTAATGTTTCTTTAAATAAAAAAAGACCTGATTTAAAAAAAAGAGTTGCCAACAGCACAGAAAACCAAATCTGCTGCACCAAGTCATTCATGTTCCAGATCTTTTTCTGCAGTAAGATACTCAGTAGCTATTTCTATTCCCTGCCCCAGTTAAACATTCTTTTTTAATAAATCGTTCTTGGTTTCACCATAACTGAGAAATAGCTGCAGTATTATTTCATCATCATGTTTTCAAGATAACTGAGTTGAACTCCACCGGATATAGGACACCATGGGTTTTAATTTAGTCTGGAAAGTTGAGACTAATCTTTTATGTTAGTTTTTGCAGCTAAGGAAGCCAGTAAAGTCTGAAATATCTGAACCTTTTCTCATCCAAGGTCTCAAACTTAAAAATGAGTTAATAAGAGGAGGCTGGTTTCATTGGAAAAATCCACTCCTTTAATTCCTGTACTGGAATTATTTCTGCTGTAAAACATAAAACACAAAACTCAGCCCTTGCATCAGTTATATTGCCTTAAGTAACAGTATAACTGCAGACGTGCCTGGGATGAATAAGTCTTTTCTTAATGTTAACAACTGACGTTTTCCTTCTAACAGGCACCTGCGTTTTGCATACCCAAAACTCTTGATTTCCCTCTGATATATTTTTAGGTTTTCCCTGCTATCAGCCATTTTTACCTATTTTCTAACTATTTTATTTTCTTCATAAAGAGCAGTACTAAAATTAAGTGAGTAGCTACAATGTTGTAACAAAGTTTGTATTATATTTAGTAAGAAAACTCTTCATAGAATCATAGAATAGTTAGGGTTGGAAAGGACCTTAAGATCATCTAGTTCCAACCCCTCTGCCATGGGCAGGG
>JANHGB010053751.1:0-48943 GCA_026283785.1 Coracopsis vasa
TTATTGGTGATGGTGGTAGCAGTAGTGATTTGTGTTATACCTTAGTTACTAAACTGTTCTTATCTCAACCCATGGGAATTACATTCTTTCGATTCTCCTCGCCATCCCTCCACGAGTGGGGGGAGGAAAGGGGGAGGGAGTGAGAGAGAGACAGCGTGGCTGATTTATGGCTGACTGGGTTTAAACCACAACAGAAATACATGTGAGAAATCAAATGGCAATATCCAGTGTGGCAGAGCCAGCACCAGTTTTTAGTAAAAATGTATTAATACACTTGTGGTTTTATTATGCAGCTACCAGTATTGCATACATATTCATCAGAAACACTGCTTCATCTGTAGCTTTTAAATACTTATATATTAGATTAAGTAAGCAAAGTATATTAGAGCAATCAGAACTGTTTCAAATTCAATTAGTTTTACAGTTGCAAAAGGATAATTTGTACTGTCAGCACCAAGTTCTCTAACACAGGAACCATACTAAACTGAACTTTACTATTCAAATAATAGTGAGCTTTACTAACAAATCCCAAACTTTGACAAATACATGTACTATAGCTTTGCCCAGAAACTGATAATGTCATATACTTCCTACCACAGGTTATTCTAAGCAACAAAATTACTAAGATTTGCATTCCATGTCTCTATTCTCTATATCTGCTCCTCAGCCCACTACATTTGCCTCAGGTCTTCCCTCATATTCCCATGCAGAAGACAGATGCTGCATTACCACAACTCTCGGTTGTGGTCCACAACCCTTGGAGCCCACGGTCCTCCTTCACATATTGCCCCGCCTGGCTCAGACATAAGAGCATATTCATTGCTCAGATAATGCTAGCTGGATGGCTGCCGCCAAACATAGCAGGCAAGAGTGAGTTTTCCATTATTTTCCTTACTCAGGCATTGATAAAAATGCTTTTATCTGTGTAGCTGCCAATCTTCCCTAAATTTGTAAAAGTGCAACTGTACCCAGTTACTTTTATATTCAGTGCTTTTCTAATAGTGCTTATATAAAGCAAATATTGTTTAACAGGTCTATCTAAGAGTTTATTATACCAAATTTGGACATCAGAGTGAAATAAGTGGCAATATTCCTGTATGAAAGGTTAGTTGGATCAAGCTTAATGGATTAGTAAAAGTAATACATAACTTAATGTGTTAGTGATGTATTTTACAAAGTAAAAGGGCTTTTTCAGAGTCCAGTGTCTTTTAAGGGATTAGTGAAATCAGATTGTGGTTTTCAAGGCACTTACAGAACTGATATTTGAGAACATTTTCTCTGTTATAACACTGGAGTAAAATAAATGGAAATCTAACTAACTAAAGCATAGTAAATATAATTGCAAAAAGATATGTTTTAGAAACACACAACAATTCACAGCTTGGAGACAAAACCAGCTTTTCTGAAAGCTGTACTAGAAGAGAAAAAGAAGCTGTATTGTGTGGATAAATTTGTGGTGCTCTCATTCGCAGACTTACAGAATGGCTAAAGCTAGAAGGGGCTTCTGGAGGTCGTCTAGACCAAACCCACTGCTCAAGAGGGCCACCTAGAGAGGGTTGCCCACAGCCATATTTAGGTTTTTAATATCTCCAGGGATGGAGACTCCACAACCTCTCTGGGCAATCTGTGCCAGTGCTGAGTCACCCTCACAGTAGAAAAGTGTTTCCTGATGTTCACAGGGAATCTCCTGTGTTTCAGGCCCATTGCCTCTGGTCCTGCCACTGGGCACCACTGAAAGGAGCCACTGATCACCACCTGCAGAGCCTGATCATTTAGCCAGTTTTCAATCCATCTTACTGCTTATTTATCCAGCCCATACTCCATCAGCCTCTCTATAAGCATGTTATGGGAGACAGTGTCGACAGCCTTACTGAAGTCAAGAAAGGCAATATCCACTGGTTTCCCTTCATCTACCACACCAGTAGATGGCTTAGTAAGATAACCTTCATCATAGAAGGTTATCAGGTTGATTAAGCATGACTTCCTCTTTGAGAACTCATGCTGACTACTCCTGATCACCTTCCTGTCCTTCATGAGCCTGAAAATGGTTTTCAGCATGAGTTTTTCAATCACCATGAGGTAAAGCTGTATCCCATCAGGGCCAATGGACTGTCCAGTTTATGAACTCTATGTCCAGTTTGCTTAAGTATTCCCTAACCTGATGCTCTTCTGTCAGGGGCATGCCCTTCTTCTTCCAGCCTTTCCCCCTGGTTTCCAGGCCCTGGGAGTTCTGAAGGCTGGTCATACTATTAAAGATTGAAGGAAGATTTTGGTACTTCAGCCTTTTCAATGTCATGTGGCCCCCAATGAGGCCCCTTCCTCATTTAACAGCAGACCCACATATTCCCTAGTCTTCCTTTGCTGCTTATGTACTTACAGAAGCTCTTCTTGCTGCCTTTCCTGTTGCCTTTCTTGTTGACTTGCTCTCTTGTCAGAGGGAGCTTCAGCTGCAGTTGTTCTTTGGTTTCCCTAACCATTGCATTCCCTTCCATCATTGCATGCTCAAGCAGCGTCTCCATATTCCTCTCGTGTTACCTGTCACTTCCTCCCCTTCTGTATACTTAATTTTTATGTCTGAGTTTTCCCAGGAGCTCCTTGTTCCATCACAGAAACATGGTGGGATGGCTCCTATGACTGGAGTGTTGGAATGGAAGGTTTCAGGCTCTTTAGAAAAGACAGGCCCGGCAGACGGGGAGGTGGAGTTGCTATTTACGTTAGGGATAGGCTGGAGAGTATGAAAATCTGTCTGGGGACAGGCGATCAGTCAACAGCAAGAATGTGGGTCAGGGTTAAAGGGAGAACAGTGATGGGGGACATTACTGTGGGGATCTGTTACAGACCACCTGATCAAGCGGACTCTGTGAATGAAGCAGTCTATAGACAAACAGGAACAGCCTCACGCTCCCAAGCCCTTGTCCTCGTGGGGGACTTTCAACCACCCTGATATCTGTTGGAGGGATGGTACGGCCCAGCACAAGCAATCCAGGAGGTTCCTCGATTGTGTGGAAGACAAATTCCTTCTGCAAGTAATAGAGGAGCCGACAAGGAGAGGTGCCATGCTTGACGTCATGCTCACCAACAGGGAAGGGCTGGTTGGAAATGTGACACTCCAGGGCAGCCTTGGCTGTAGTGATCACAAGATGGGGTAGTTCGAGATCTTCAGGATAGTGAGAAGGGCACATAAATTCTCAGTTGACTCCTTATCCATCTTCAGAAGAGCTCCAACTGCTCTCTCACATAAAGGGCAACTCCACTTTCTCATCATCCTGTCCTGTCCTTCCTAAAGGGCCTGTATCCCTCCACTGCAACACTCCAGTCATTGGAGCCATCCCACCACATTGCTGTGATTCCAACAAGACCATACCCTGCAATCACACACAGATCTCTACTTACGTTTATCCCCCATGCTGCACACATAAGTGTACAGGCAGTTCAGAGAGGCTTTCCAGCATGCCTGTTCCCCAGAAAGGGTCTGTGAATTTTCCAGAAATTTGTGTCTTGTGGGCTCTTCCTTGCTTACCTACACATGCTTGAGGCAACCCCATTTAAGCTCTGTTTTGTTGGGTTTGTCTTTGCTTTCATTCATACCGCCTGAGGCCCTTTGCTTGTCAGCCTTGTCCATCACTTCTTTACAGGCTGCTGGTAATATTCTTCATCTCACATCACTCCCAGATTAAAGACCTTCTTACCAGGTCAGCCATCCTGCTGGCAAATATACCTTTGCCTCATTTGTGAGATGGATTCTATCTCTTCCAAGCAGATGCTGATCCTCAGACAGGGTGCCATGGGCACAGAAACCTAAATCCTCTTTCCAACACCAGCTGCAGAGCCAGCATATCTGCACAACTGGCGCAGCTTGGTTTGTTCCTTCCAGAAACATACACTGAGCATAAGAATTGCTAAAGGTTTAGCACTGTTTTATAAATACATAAAATTCATTTAAAGTCAGCATTTTAAAATGTTTCTTTTAGTGATATTAAACATATATCTATATTTTACTATGTAACATACAATACTTCAGATGATAACTCCTTTAATGTGTATGTCCTGCTTAAAAGAATGAACATTTAAAGGACAGGTACTCAGCTTATCCAGTACCATTTCAGCCTCAAAAAGCTTTGATGAATCTCTCATGTCTAAGTGGAAATTATCAAGGAATTCAAAAGCCAAAGAAAAGAATGGAAAAAGGGCAGATAAAGTAACTAATTTCCTTAAGGATCGGCAGGGTTAAATATTCAGGATGCTCCTCTGATCCTAGGTAATATAAAATCCATGGGTCTAAAAAACCAGTCTGACAGCCTTCACAGACTTATCTCTTTTACCTGCCTCATCTACACCATAATCTTCTGAACAATGTTAGAGATGTTACTTCAGCATTGGGTTAATATAAGCAAGACCAGGCTCAAGTTTTATAATTTCATGAAGTCATTAGGTTATCTGAATGCATAATTTCCACCACAAAAACATTGGTATTTGAATTCAAGTTTCTGTATGTTGACTTAAAGGTGCCCTTACCTAATTCTGAAGATAGCCTTTTGTAAGCGACTATTCGTTTTATTCATGAATGCTGATGTTTGTGTTGTAGAAGCACCAGGTAAACCCACAGCTTTTGCTGCAGACTGAGACTCCTTACTGCTTGGAGTGAATTTTAAATGTAAACTATGCTGTTAGTGGTTGTTTTGGTTTTTTGTTTGTTTTTTGACAAAGTGAAAAAAGCAGCAGTAATAATAATAACAACAAACAAACCCCATGTTTTGAGTAGTGGAAATCTATAAATATGTATACCTGTCAAGAGTCAAAACTACATTCTGAATTGCTAGCGCCCTCTTCAATTTTCTGTGAAGCAAATGCGTTTAAATCTGTAAGCCAGACAGCTTGGTAGACACACTTGTCTTGTAACTATGTCAAGGAATTCCATCAAGGAAAACTCACAGAAGAGCCTAAGAGGACAACCTTACTGTAAGTACCAGCTGAAGGTGACTTGTTGGTATGTCCCTTGGACTGAAATAAATGTGTCTTTTTATGGCCTGCTGCCCTCTCTAGGAAGCCGATATTCAGACATGTATCACACCTTAGTGTCACTTGAAACAAGTACCTTACACAAAGCTCACTGAGGTCAGTGAAAAGCTTTCCATTAACCTTGTGGTGTTTTAGGTCTGGCTTTAATGCTCTAACTTTAGCACCTCTCTAATTATTAGCACATGAGCATGGTGACTGACATTCAGGGGACTACTCCTGTGCCCAAAATGTTAATAAATGAAGGCTTAATTGAAGAACCTCAAATGTTACAGTCATTATAATAATGGAAAAAAAACAAAAAAACAAAAAAACAAAAAAAACCCAGAAAAGATAATCCAGTCCTTCTATCTATTAAATCTCTTAAATGTACAACATTTAGTCTTAAAGAGAAAGAAGTGAACACTTTTTCATACCTATCTTCAAGTGTATTACAAACAATGTGAAGCTTAAAGGCAAACATGAGGGTTATAGGTAAGGAAACAAGCTGTGTTACCCAGTGTTCTGTCTAGCTGGCTGTCTCCAGAGTCTGGTCACCAAGAGAAAACGCTAGATACGTAGACTCAGCTGACCTTTAGATTATATGATTTAAAATTATAAAAAAAGCTTGAAATGAAAAGGGCAGAAAAACAGTATGCAAGAAATATATTTTCTACTTCTCTACCCCCTGAAACATCATCCCATTGCCAGTCACATTTCTACAAATCCTTATGGCCTTTCACCCATATGTTCAAGCACACATTGAATAGGATCTTTCAAGAGCATCTTTTCACAGGGAGCTTTTATTAAGAAACAATAAAAATAGCATAATAAAAATGTCATAGCTTGTGCGGTGGGGTGTGAAAAAGTGAAAAACAGCAGCACAGTACCAGTACGAACACAAATCAGGAAAGACAAGAAGAGATTTGTTGGTGAGGTTACTCCTCCTGACACAAACAAATGTTCTCCATGTTGTGCAGAACTGGAAGCAAATGAATTCATGTGTAGTGGGTGGGTGCAATGAAAAGCTGTTATTTTTTGATTGTGCCCAAAACATTTTGTTTCCTTTGTCTCAAAAAGAGATCTAGATTAATCTAAGGTGAAGAGTTTTAAAATACATATTCAGAATAATTTATAAAGATCCATGTCCTTGTTTTGAAAACAGGAGCAGAGAAACTATTTATTATACTTTTTTTTTTTACCATCACTTTACTCCAAGAAACACTTACGTGTCAGTCTGTTGTCTCCCAAAATAAATAGATGTCCTGAGTCTCCCTTTGAGCCTTTTTGTATATATCTTACAGAATGCATCAAGGTTTCATCTGGATCTTTTGCTTTTTTGCTCTTTTCCAAATTTGGTCTATCTATCCCCCTGTATAGCTGAAATTTTGCATAATTTGTGGCAAGTTAACCATGCAGAGCCTCTCCTGTGTAGTAATTTCAAACCCATTTACATCCAGCACAAATTTCTTGCAGCTAAGCCTGGCCTATGTCAGATAACCAGTTCATCAACCCAGATCTTTGGAAAACACAAGACAGTGTGTGCTGCCAGTTTTGCTGCCATGAGCTGGATGGTCTGTATGGACGTAATTCCTACACAGGCTTTGTAAATTACATACTTCTGTGGATTGCAAATTTTGAGAAATTTGCCTACCAGAAACTTGCCGGAAGATAGTTTTAATGGAAGAAACTATTTAAAGCACTGTCCTGAATAGAGATGAATTTTACCATCTTCTCTTTACAAACACCATAAATTCCTATGACTTCCTCAGAAACCAGCTGCCAAGGGAATGAAACATGAAGTGACTACAGAAGCACCATGGAGGATGGAAGAAGGAAGGCAGTAGTCACTAGGCCTAGTGCTAGGTCTGGGAAGCTGGCCGTCCCTTAGCAGCCTGCACAGGTAAGGGAGAGAAAGACTTTTTGGTAGGTGTGTAATACCTGAAGTAGATCAGGTGTGAGTGTCCTCAGATTGCCACTGGAGGAGGCTATAAAAACTGCCATCCTGAAGTTAGTCTTTATGAATGTTTTCCCTAATATTTGAAACATCAACTTCAATTAGACCATTAACACCATTTTGCAAGAGCAGAAATACTGAACAGAAGTTATTTCTGACCACAGGTAATTAAAGTGTAAGAGGCTAAGGCTGGTTATATTTTTGTTTCTTACATGTAATCCTCAAACACTGACATCCTGAAAAACACAGAGAGAAGAAAAGAATTTTCTTTTACATCAACTTTGGTAATGACTTGGGTCTTTAGTAATGACTCAGGGAAGCAAATACCACAGATTAGAGAACACAGTAATGGAGAGGACATGGTAGAGCTTTGAGTTGTATGTAACCTTCAGCTGAGAAATGGCTGTCAACAAAATATCATTTTTTTACAATTATTATTTCTCCACCCTTTCTACTCAGCTGAATGAATTTAATCCATTACAGACAGAGGTATTATTTAAGCTCACATTTCCTTCTATTAAGTATGTTTTAAAAATAAGAAAGTAATTTAAAAAAGAAAGTTTCCTTATTATCTTAATTCTCTAGGCAATGGTTTGGTAAATTCTTCGATAGAAAGATTTAGAAAGCAAAGCCTTAAACTGAAGCATTGTCAGGCACTGGATTCTGGAGAAAATCCAGAGAAAAATCCTGAGAAAAACTATACGCCATTAATTTATTTCTATAATAAGCTGAAATCCAAAAATCTGATTTTTAGGAAAGACTGTGAGCTGCCAGACAGCAGTGTACTTTTATTCAATAGAGCGCTTAGGCAAATGATTGACATTAAGCAAATTCTCCAGTTTCACTGATCTCAGAACATTTTCCTGAGGTCAGAATCAGAATTTGATGAACAGGTCTGGATTTAAACATATGCTGATTTACAGTCTGAATATGAGTCAGTATCAAATTTTGCTTTTAGCATCCACTAATAATAGCTGGTACTGTACTGCAAGATAGCAGAGTCAGAATATGTGAACCCTTAGCCCTGCACACCTTCATCAGTGTTAAGATGCAGTCAGCATCAGCTCAAGTGACCTGAGGGGTCCTGCCAAGTTAATTCCTTTTTCTGGTTGAAATATAATTTGTGAGGTGGGGATCTTGGGGTGGGGGGTGGGGGTTGGGGTTTTTGTTGTTGTTGTTGTTGTTGTTTTTACTATCCAGTTTTTTCCTAGCCTACCAAAAGCAGATATTTTTGTCAATTAGTTACTTTCTTTACTATTACCCTTTTTTAAATGAAGATGTGAAAGTTGTGGATTACTGTACTTAATGACAATGACACAACCAGGAAATATGTAAAAAAAAAAAGCAATATGGGAATACAGAAATACTTGATAAAAAGACATACAAGTATGCAGTTGTATTTAGATTATGCAGAAGCTTTAAATGCCTATGGTGGATGCAAGTGAAATCTGTGACAAAATAACTGACAAATGAAGCAGATATTAATGTTTATTAAATAGTTATATTTGTAATTTAAGGCTGTAGATTTGACATGAAATGTATGGCACATAAATAGTAAGACAGATTATAGATCCCTCACTGTTCTGTTCTTCTGTCAGTAAAACTTTTCTACTAGTCTGAAAGAATAAGAGGGATCTTCAGGCTTTTGAGCTACGAATCAGCATGTGCTGAAGTGTGGGGAGTTTGACAAAAGAGCACCTAGGGGGAACAAATATCAAACCAGAATGACTGAGAAATGATAGAGAAACATGAAATCTGGCAGCTTACCCTGTAAAGAAATGCAGTATATAGAGGATGAGAAGCCATGCTGGAGCTCTGAAAGTGAAAAAGAGGATTAGTGTTGTAGCCAGGTGTCAGGAGGCGAAAGTCTCCAGTGGCTTTTGAGGACTCCAGTGTGAAGTCATGAAACCAAAGACAAAAATAGTGCTCTCAGTAGATGTCATCTATGCCCTGCAGATGTCAGGGCAGCACCTCAGAGAGACTACTTTTATCTTTGTCCTCACAACAAATTCTTCAGAAGAGCAGTGATTTTGCTTCTGAAATTCTCCAAATGCGTTTTCCTGCTGAATGTTTCTTCCACTGTTTTCATTTCCATTGTCATTTCAGGCAGCATCCACAGTGCTATTTGTATGATGTGCTAGCCTGTGTCTTTAGCAGAGGCTCAGAAAGGCTTCTTCCAGGGAAGTAAGGGAGTGTGTAAGAGAAGCCTGATCCTAGGACAGCAGAAAATGTCTCCTGACACAATAGAATGCTCCTGTTTATACTTCACTTTGTTTATCAGATGTTAGTAGCAAAAAAACACCTCACACACATTCTCAGGAGAAATGTAGGAGAAAAAACTCAGGAGAAAGTATGAGATGATATCAGATTGGCTGTATGATTTGAGACTGTGCCTCAAGCAGGAGAAAGTTTGACACAGAAGGAATTATGTTGCTATCCCACTGGAGATCTCTGAATCTCAGGACACACCAGTTTCACATCTCTGCTCACCAGCAGATATCTAAAGTTGCTCCTATGCCTATTCTGTATAAATACCTAATTCAGCCTGATCAAATATTAACTGGGAACTTTCTCAAATAATTCTGTTTTTCTCTTCCACTGGATTGGAAGAGGATTGTTTTTCTGCTTGGGTTTTTTGGGGTTTTTTTTGGGGGGGGTTGTTTTGTTTTGTTTTTTCCAAAAAAAAAAAGTGGGGAAAAAACCCACCAAAACATAAAATTCGCTGTGATGGGTTTTGTTTATTCCTAATGGGAAAAGCCATCTGTGAAATTCTTAATAGAAAAACCTGGTTGGTTTTCTACATTGTATCTCTTTGTGAAAATGCACCCCCCTTAGCATATGAAAATTACTGTAAAGTAACAAGGAAATAATTTCAGGAGACCATTGTCAAATTATTAGCAACATATTCCATAGGGAACCACAAAGAAAAGGGAAATCTCATAAAATACAAAATTGCAAAGCTCTGCAAGAAAGTTCTGTCTTCTTATAATTCATTTTCTACATTCCCTGTCTGTCCTCAACCACAGAAACCTCCTTTTTAATTATATTACCTGCCAGTAGAGAAATACATGGAATTATAATGCACAAGAACACATTGCTACTTTAATATTCTACACTATTTATAGGACAGCACAAGGCACAGTTTTTGACTTTTAAATACTGGCAAACCAAATAATTTTCATTTCTTAGGCATTTATCCTTGTCAAATTTAGAATATATTAAATTTGCCATCACATCCTGAGATCATTTTTGCTCAGAAAGACATCAGATCAGATTGCCATTTGTGCTACATTTACATTTATAGACATTTCAAAGACCTTCTTCTCTTCCAGAATGGTTTAAAGTGACCTTGCTAAAAGAAAGTAAGGTCTATGTTGTATTTTAAAAAGCTGATTATTCAAAAAGGCATTGATTATACTGCAAAGTACACTGTATGACACAGAAACTCAGTCGGTGGATATTGCAGTTTCACTTACAGCAATCAAGTTATGTGGGTTTCCCTCAGCTGGGGATCTACTTGTGTATATTTTGTGTAATTAAAGTATATATACGTTAAGCAATAACACACAGAGCTCTATTTTGTGTATTTGGCAAATATTTCTGCACTTCAACCAACTGTAACTACTGTGAGTTTGGAAGCTAAACATGCCGATTACACCCAAACTATATGCATATCCTCCTTTTAAATTCTGCAGATCTTGATTAAACTATTCATTGTTTTGGAGATAATCCAGGTTTATACCTTTGCATCTGAACACACAATATTACAAGCCTATACATAATTTATATAGATCAGCACTAATTATTATGAAAAGCCTCAGATAGCTAAAGCTTAATTTTTTTAATACCATGCCAGATTTTCACTGCCACCTGTGAGGATGGAATTGCACCTTGTCCAGACAGTGAGCAGTCCCATCTCCCTTTAGATTCTGGACACACATGTCAAGGAGAACTTACATGGTTCATAGGATTGGGACAGATAATACAAATAATCCCAGCCATACTAATTCCTGTCAGTGACAGCAGATGAAAATGGGGTTTGGGTTTTTTAAATTAAAAAGCCTGTAATATTGCAATCAGCTGCAATCAGTTGGGACTGAAGGTCTGTTTGTGCTTTCATTGGCTGCCATGAAACATCAGAGTTATCTCGTTCTGTGTGGAATTACTGTAGGGTTTTATTCTCTTAATTGAGAACAAAATTCCTCTCTTAATCCTGTCTTTGAACCTGAGTGATTACAGCCTGAATTGACTCTATGAATGAGACAACTGCATGTCCCCATTTAACATATTCTACAGGTTTCACAGAATCATTTTTCTGCATGCCTAGGCTGATTTTGCAGGATTTTAACATCAACCAAAAGCTCGACTAAAAAAAAAACAAACAAACAAAAAAAAACTCTTCAAATCAGAATGTCCTAATTTTATGCTGGGATGGGTGTCCTCTGTACTGACAGCTTCCCTGGGGTTCATATTGTTTCTAATGGTCTTAGATGGACACTCCTGAAAAGCACTTCTTTCAAAGAAAAAATCAATAAATATATCTTTGTGCTAAAGCTCATAACTGTACAAAGAGAACAGAACAAAAAACAGCTTATGAAAACCATAGGTAGTAGCAGGTCCAACTATGTCTTATAATAAGATTCAGATGTAACTGCTGTGAACATTAAAGCAGTAAAAGGGGCAAAAATGCACAGCATCCAATTTCAAAGTGACAACAATCAAAGTTCCTTGGAAAAAGAAGAAAAACACTACCCATTCTGTTCTTGTTATGTAATTCTGCTTGTCCTTGGACACGTTTCACCTGCAATCACACTTCCAGCAGCTGGGTGTAGAATATTTATTACTTCGTTATATTTTGTCATCATCATCACTACTTATTTTTTTAAATGCGACTGGGCTTGCCTGCTTTAAAGAGGTTTTTGAAACATCTGTGTGCATGGTGGACATGGCTATAGTCTCATAATCCTCCTCACGGGAGCGGAAATGGCAAAAGTGAAATAAAAACTGCAGGTCCCTTTGGAAGTTCTTATTGAGAAACCCATAGAAGATGGGGTTCACACAGGTAGAGATCATGGCAGTGAGGTGGCAAATCAGGAACAACAGGTTGTGGCTGCAGGTAGCAACAGGCAAAATTTCGTGATTCCAGTCAAAGACGATGTTGAAGATGGTGAGGGGCAGCCAGCAAACTGCAAAGGCAACCACTATTGAGATCAGCATGATGTTGATCCTTTTGGTTTCAG
Source organism: Coracopsis vasa (assembly GCA_026283785.1). Lineage (NCBI taxonomy): Eukaryota > Metazoa > Chordata > Aves > Psittaciformes > Psittacidae > Coracopsis > Coracopsis vasa. Next base: position 12,193 of record JANHGB010053751.1, read on the forward strand.
AGGATCTGTACTTACTGTCTCTTATCTTGTCCATCATGTTGTTCCTTTTTTTCAGCCGTATGTATATCTGCAGGAAATTCAACAGAGAGAAATGTAGAATAATTTAACCTACAGCCATCAACTTTGCAAGGATAAATAAACATAAGACAGAAAATGTACATATTGCAACAGGATTGTCTCTTACCTTCAAGTAGCAAATAAATATAAAACAAAGCGGTCCGAAGTACTGAATCACTAAAAGCGTTGTGGTATAAGAAAGCCTGGCAGTGTCCAAAGGGAACAGGTCCAAGCACACATATTTGTCCTTATATTCATCAAATGTTAGGTTTCTGAAGGGTTCATCTGTTAACACATGGTAGATCAGGAAAGGCAAAGAGGAAGCTGTGGCTAAAATCCATATGGCAGCAATCCCCATGTAGGCATGTCTGTTGTTTGGCCTCCAGCCACGAGGATTAATGATCAGCTGGTGGCGTTCGATAGCAATGAGGACTAAAGAAAAGACTGAGACTGTAATTGAGGCACATTGCACAAAAGGATTCAGTTTGCACATGGCCTCCCCAAAAATCCAGTGGTCCATTAAAGTATACACAAAGGTAAAGGGAAGACACATGATGGTCACTAAAAGATCAGAAAAAGACAGGTTGACTATGAGGATATTGGTAACATTGCGCATCTCCTTCTGTTTTAAAATAATGACAATCAAGGCCAGATTCCCAGAAATTCCCAGAATTATCACAGTGCCATAAGCCAAGGCCAAAGTAAAGACCATGGCCAAAGGCACATGGCAATCTTCATCCTCAAACTGCAAGAACTGTGAGTTCTTCTCCGAAAAATTCAGAAGACCGGTCATATTTCCCAGCGGGGTGAGAACCGAAGAATTCATGTCGTTTCCAACTGTGTACCACCTTCACAGGCACAGCCGCTGCAGCCGCCGGCATCCGAAGCGCTCCCAGCGTTCAAACCGCGCACGTCAGACGACCCTCGGCCGAGCCCGCTCCTCAGTGCTGCATCCCCCTCACACCACCTGGGAAGAAGGGAGGGAGCAGGGCCCGTCACCCCTAGGCACGTTGTCCGCCCCTACACACGCACGCCTGCCCCCCCGCGTGGAGCCGCAACGCTCCCGGGTCCCGCGGGGAGAAGAGCCGCCCGTGGCCGGCGGAATGCGAGCCGCCGCTCGCCCCGCCAATGCCAAGGGACGGCCCGGGCCGCGGGTGGGATGGTTAGACAGGCCCTCGGGTGAGGAGGGAAACCGCCGCGGGAGGACGGCGGCGTCCATATCGTCCGGTCCGAGGCGGGAGCGGGCACCACAATCCGCGGGAAGGAAGGCAGAATCAAATTGTAGGTCTGCAGGCAGGGACGCGACCCTTTCCCAAACTATTCCAGACCCATTCCGGCCTGCACAAGTTACCCGAAATAAGCTGAGAAGCAACTTCAGTCTTCCAGCAGCGTAGCCTTTACTTACATTTTACACCTCCTTTGTACAAGTTTAATCTGCAAAGGTCTGCCTTTTTAAGATTACCTAAGTGGAATTATAACCAGCAATCACATAAGCAAGGGGAAAAACCCATCTGACTAATGTGAGGGTTGGAAAAATGATTCAAAAAATTGCTGCATTCCCTTTTACCTAATAATGTTCACTTGATGTTGAGCGGCCGAGTGCCCACAGCAACACTGGCACTGAGTCAAAGGCAAATCAGGAACTCTGAGCACCTTAATCTCAGCTAGCAGCGCTGTGCAGCAAAGAAAGAATAAAACAAGATGAAAGATAAAACAGCAAAAATTAAACACTGCAGAAAATTTTTTTATCCAAGCAACACAAACAGACTTGCCTAAATGACAACCTTTTTGCAAGGCCTTGAATTTTAATATCAGAGAAACTGGGGCATATCTGTTCAGGAGGGGGAAAAATAAAAGAAAGAAAGAAATCAAGTAACCTGACACACCTTTACTCTAACTCTTCATCAGTGGCAGCTGCACTGGATCTGGAACTTTCCCTCTGTGCACGCTCTCCCATGAGCCAAATTTATGGCTCACATAACCTTAGGTTAAAATAATGAAAGTAATGCTACTTAAAATTCACACAAGTGGGTTTCAAACCCGGCTCCATATGGCACTTATCACAGAAGCTGTAAAAACATTGCCCACTAAAATGTACTTCATTAAAAGTTACCCTGAATGGGTGAGCTTTTGGTCTTAAATGATACTCAATATAAATCTCAGTGCCTTCTAAGTCTCCAGAGCAGAATGATCTTTGTCTGTCACTTGGTCTGTTACTGCGGAGATTTTCACTGGATACAAAAGGGCAATTTTCCACAATGAGAAGAATCAGCCAGTGGAATAATCTCCCCAGGGAAGTGGTGGATTGCCCAACATTGGACACTTAAGATTCAGCTGGACAGGGTGCTGGGACATCTAGTCTAAGTCATATTTTTGCCTAGAAAGGTTGGACCAGATGACCCTTGAGGTCCCTTCCAACCTGGCATTCTATGATTCTATGATTCTATCATGGCAGACACCTTTTTAACCAGCCACTTGCTGAAGACCAAAGCTGAGGCTGCCTCCTCACTGGAGCAGTGTCAGCATGTGAGGGCTGGGCTTGCAGCTGCATCTCCTCATGAGGGTCAGGCAAAGGATGACCTTGCCAGTGCCATGTCTTCTCACTGGCATCATGACCTCACCTCAGCTAACTGTGCTGGTTCCTTATAGTCACCACATGGCTACACGAAACTGCAACAGGCGATGTAGCTTGACATTGAGTGACATTTTACTGTCAAAGTTAATACCAGTGATTTCGGACAAGAGGCATCTCTGCTAAGGTTTGTTTGCTCTAGTTTTCAAGCTGGATAGGCTTGCACCTGAACATTATCTCTGAGACCTGCTGCCTCTGCTAACTACATTTATCATGCCTCCCTAGTCCACAGTCTAAACAATCCAACAATACCCCCCAGGCCTCCTGAAGCACCACTTCAGCCAAAGGGCAAGCATGTGAGTGATGTGGAGAGCCAGGACTCCTCAATTCTGAAAGTATGACTTTACTCCAGCCTGACAATCAACATGTGGATTACATCATGACCTCCACTGTCACTCACAAAGCACGAGGTGGACAGTCCAGCCATGGGACTTGATGGGATGATGGCAGGAGCAAAGTGGGTGAGGAGCCATGTGCTGCAAGGAGAGAACTGGGCAGGTTTTCTCACCAGCTGGGACTGGACTGCACCCAGCAATGAGGTGACATACGTTTCAGGCTCTTCATTTTTCTTTTCCCTGAGCCAAACTCTGCTCTTCCTTATTTATTAAATATCAGACTCAAAATCAGAAAATGCCACTGCTCTTTCTTCCCTCGCCTCTCTCTGTAGCAGAGATGCTGCCTAACAGCATGGCTCAGAAACACAGCACTGCTGGCAAGTGACAAGGAGTCCTTCCTTCCTGCCCACCACTCCAAAACGGGCCAGATATCAGGAGGAGGATGAAGTTGCATCTCCTGGACAGCTGCATGGCTCCCTGTCCCCTATCCCACCAGCTCGCAAGCCAGGAGGAGTATCCCCCCCTGTGCTGGATGCTGGAGTGGTGTGGGAAGAGCCCACAGACCCTTCCAGGGGATTGCACAGTCTCCCCCAGCACACACACCTTTCTTACTCTCCAGGAGTCAAAAGTTTAGCGCCAACAGACAGAAAGGGTGAAATAACGTTCTGTGAGGTGACTGGAAACACACTCTAAAGCTATTGGAGCTCTTTGAAAGGAAGCACAAAACACTGTCCATGGCAATGGTTAACCCAACCACTCGCAAGTCCAACCTGGAGCCTACTCCTGCCTGGGATTTTGTCATCTGCATCTAAAAGAGCAAGCAAACACCAGCCAAACCGGACGCAGCCACCCACAGTCACAGGAAAGAAACCTCAGGGGAAACTCACCTTGCAACTGCTCTGTCCGCCTTTGGTCTGCTATGGGGCTGGCTCAGGAGGCTGGATGGAGAAGGAATAGGAACGGGGAAAGATCCTCTGATATTCCTCCAGCTGAGATCCTAAAGATTGGTGAGGAAGGCTGGAGACTCCCCCTTAAAGCCGAACTCCACCTTATCCCAGTATCACATGATGGTGCTCTGCCGAGCAGATCCTGAAACTCTCACTGCAAGCACATCACCTTTAAATTACACATCTGGGGGTGGGTTGCCTAGTAATTCCGAAATAAATGCAATTAAATATTGAAACAAAAGAGGAGGGGGAAGAGCACAGGGAAGAGCTCGGAAAGGGAGAGTTTTAAATCTGTCTGGCTGTTTCAGCATTTTGTCTGCAAGTTATTGCCATCTCGTGGCCAATCTAAAGATGGAAATAGAATCTTTGCTGGAAAGGGGACAAAAAAGCGATTTTAAGGAGCAAGTTGCAAAGTTTGAGCTTGGGTTTTTAAACCAGTACAACTAGGTTCTGCTCTGTATTTATCATGAAGAGAAATAACCAGATTGATAAGAATTGTCAAGTTGCTGTTCTTGCTATTTATTTTTTCAGCTGGAAGTAATAAAAAGCTATTTGAAAAGTAAATTAAGTCAATAAAATATCAAACCTTGAGAAAATACAGCTGTCACTGTAGCCCTTTGGGGTATTTTTCTGATTCACCCTGGCCAACTGGTTCAGCATCCTATATGGCCCATGGAAAAAGGCATTTCTGCAGGTTCATACAGAGCAGTGGGATATTCCAAAGAGCTGGAAGGAAAACAGACCCCTGAAAATCAACAAATCTCCATGGTCAGATGCAGAGCTGGAAGGGTGGTGGCTGTTGTCTTGGTCAGCTCTTCTACTTCTTTCGAAAACTCTGGTTCCCAGCAACAGGATGGGGCTTTTTATGCAACTGGCATGACTAACTCTGCAAACTGCTACCAGCTGTAGTATCATAGAATGGTTTGGGTTGGAAGGGAACTAAAAGATCATCTGGTTCCAACCCCCCTGTCGTGGTCGGGGACACCTCACACTAGACCATGTCACCGAAGGCTCTGTCCAGCCTGGCCTTGAACACTGCCAGCAGTGGAGCATTCACAACTTCTTTGGGCATCCTGTTCCACTTACTGTTCCTTGAACAAATTCATAAAAAGCAAAATGGAAAATTTTACTTTCCAATCACTATTTTCATGATCCAGAAAATACTTTGCCCTCTCTTACCCACAAAAGCCACTGCTGCAGAAGATCTACTTCAGAAGGCATAGAATCCAGTGAGCCTGGAAGTCAGATAGAAGTTACCCAGGTAAGTAGCACTTTGAAAATGCTGTGACAAACCCTGAAGGCTGTGTTAGTAGTTTGGATTTCTTGAAAAACAGAAGTGCCAGGACTCTCCCAAGGTTCCAGATTAATTTTTCAAGGTAAGGAATGACCTCCAGGCATATTCCTATTCTATGGCAACACTGTTACATCATGGATGACTTCCAAGTGAGGAATCATGTTAATTATAGCTAAAAAATCAGTTGCACATAATAAAGGATTGTAACATTTTTTGCAGCATGAGCCTCATGGGAAGGTTTCAGAACCCAACACTGAGGTTGATGTTTACACTATATTTCCAGGAGCTCGGTTCAATTGCATTGCAGCTGCAGTCCTCGATTTGAGAAAGGCAAGTGCAGGCATACCTCAAGGTTGCTGTAAACCAGAAGCTAGGGCACTGCTGACATTTTAACAGCAGCAGCCAGAAGGTAAGTGCAGGCTGTATATAATGTCTTTCAAGAACTTCAGTCATATGTGGGTCATTAACATGCGTCAGTCTCCGCCTGTGCAGAGCAAAGGTGGATATACTCAGGCAGAGATCTAAGATGAAGATCCCCGAAAGACTGTATTTCTGTCTGAAACAGTGACACTCTAGGGCATGCAGAACTAAGGACTCTCATTGCTATGGATGTGGAATGATCCATCCACATTACAAAAAAAAAGAATTATTGTCCAATATAGAGATTTTTAAGGGCAATCAATGTATTTCTAAGGCAGGTGGAAAAAGGCCTTTTTTTATGTCAGGATAATCGCACTACTTCCGTGTAATGTTCTTATCCATATGGGCAAGATGGCTATTTTAAAAGTTAAAATAAGCTTTCTGTGATACAGCACTATAGTACTCTGCCACCAGGTACCCAAAGCAGAAACATATTTTTAGGTCTGGTTCAGAATAAAAGGCTTGGGTTTACATGACAAAGTTTTGATAGCAGTGGGGCTTGCAGGGGTGGCTTCTGTTAGAAGATGCCAGTAGCTGCCCCCATGTTAGAGCCATTTTCAGCTGCCTCCAAAATGGACCTGCTGTTGGCCAAAGCTGAGCCTATGCTGGTGATGCCCCTTTGATAACATATTTAAGAAAGGGTAAAAAATTCTGTGTATGAGTTGTGAGAGAGAGTAGTGAGAAAAATGTGAGAGCACCAGCTCTGCAGACATCAAAGTTAGTGAAGAAGAAGGGGGAGGAGGTGCTCCAGACACCAGAGCAGAGATTCCCCTGCAGCCCTGGGTGAGAACCATGGTGACATTTGTTCCCCTGCAGCCCATGGAGGACCATGTTGCAGCAGACATCCATGCTGTGATCCATGGAAAGAAGGCCATGCTGGAGCAGACTTGTGACTTAGCAAAATCCAAATAGAAAAATGCCATTGTTTCTGCCATTTGCAAAGTTTCAGATAGGTATATCTTCCTTCTCCTCCATTTTGTCATTAGTCATGAGGACCTCCATTTCAGCAGTAAATGAAGCAATTCACAATACTTCACATTTTAATGGTTAGCATATACAACAACTTTAAACACAATATAAAAACAGGTCAAGCAAGCCTCACAAGGCCTCTTTTATACTGTGTAAATATAATTATTAATAATAAGAGATCAAAGATAGATCCTACATATCACTCAGTGGCCTGGACTCACAGTGACAGCAACAAATATTCATAGTTATTCACACTGCAGATGAATGCAAGGTCAGGCTTTTTCCAGTGCAGCAGAGCAATGGAAAGGGCTGCCTTAGTCACCAAGTCTTTCAAATATATACGCTGTACATATGTGTATGTATATAAATATATATACACACATGCTATAACCTGAGCCTTACTACAAGTTTCCTGCTCTGCCGTACCATGTGTGCCCACCCCAGATGACTGAATCTGTTGAAGCTATATCAATCTTCTCTGAAGCATTTCGCATACATGTTAGCACTAAAACACTCCAGTAAATAATCACTCTAATAAACAGACAGGCTCTTTTCAAACTTTTTCCATTGTAGCTATATAAAATATATGTTATTCAGTAAATGCCACATAGCATCAAGTTATGTTCTGTAGGAAACTCAGGCATTCTGTAGGAAACTCAGGCATTCTCTAGGAAATTGAGGCATTAGCAGTTCCAAGCTATTCTGTGCATCTCCAGTCTCAACACCAAGCTGTCTCTCCAGCTTGAGCATCTATCTCACAAAGATATCAGATAACTCCTCAGTAACTCTTATTCTGTTGATGACCACTATCAGGTCACAGGAACACTGAAGTAGGAAGATAGCCATCACGTTAAAGATTATCCTCTCCCAGGGAGTAAATTTTTTCAGTGCATCAAAGGCACTCTGGACTGGAAGACTATTTGTTTATGTGCAGATGTTTATTTGTGTGAAGGCATGACACTGCAAAAAGAGAATATAAGTACAATAAACAGAACGCAAGTATCTCAACTAAGGAAACAGAACAGCCAAAGCAAAAGAATGCAGAACTGCTTTGAAACAAAAGCATTAAGAGAGGAGCAAGATGTTTTTAAGAAACACATGAGAAAAATATGCCAAGAGATTAACCCATTGAAATTCTCTGTCACTGTAACTCTTAAAAATGGAAAAGATGTCATACAACAAGACTGTCACTTTCATTACAATGCATTGTCATGTGTTCAGGCAATGCAATCCCTCTGTACATCTTAAAATCCACTGAGTGATTTGTGGTTTCTACTGTATGTAAAACAAACTGAAGTCACCACTATGCAAATGAGGAACCACTCTCTGAAGGTTTTAACTTTATTTTTATTGTTTTCCTTTTCTAGTAATAAATGTCAGTACCACTGAATTACTTGCCTTTCACATTACTCTATTATAGATAAGGGAACTCATGCGCCTTGGGGCAAAAGCCTGCCATCCATAGACTAAATTGCCATTTTGCTGTTGAGTACAATGAGAATAGGAGCAAATTCTCATTTGTCTAAGAGCGTGTTTATTCTGCAATGACTGCAACTGACACCAAACGTAACAACACTTCGTTTGACTACTAATGTCACAAACCCAAAGAAGCTGCGTGAATGATTATGTGCTTAATCTCTGCTGAGAGTTTTGATGCTGCAGTTCCATTTTCAACAATGCAGTCAAGCTATCCTGATCATATGCAATGTTACTTAAAGACTGCTTGATATATAACCTAAATTATGTCCATCTGGCTAAAATACTAAGTCATGTTTTCTGCTACAGCTGCTCCATTCTGTTCACTCAGGGTTCGAATTCATGTACACTGATACACAAGCTCTCACCCAGCTTCAGGTGAAGCAGAAATAGGCCCTGTGCTTCATTCAGCATGATCATCCAGAAGAAGCATTAATAGTCAATGTGTATAACACAAGACAATAAATGGGATGACACATGTTAGGCAGCAAAAATGATCAGTTACAAGCTCGCCCTTGGAAGTAGTTTGTTAGCTAACTGTCAGATATCCTGCTTTTCATTGCAAAGACATCTCAAGCATTGCAACCTTTTTAGTAGTCTGAGGCTTGCTAACTTCATGCCCAACTGCTTTACGTGAGGCAAGAATCTCTGGAAAGGATGGGCCATGCAAACCCCAGACACTAGTGGTATTTTTAATAGTATCTTTTAAATAACATTTTAATAATATTTTGGAGTGGAATGAGTAGCTGGGTTGTTATGTGTGAAAAATTTTGACCAACAGAAATGCTTTATATGTATCTCACAAAATGTCTCAAACTCTGTAGAATCTATGTCCTAACATTTTAGACTGTCTTGCCCATGGATAGATGCTCTGTTGGTAGCAGACTTTACAATAACTTTAGACTTTGACCCATGGCAAGCTTTGACTCAGGATGATTGACTGCATGGACATAAGGTAGTGTAGACCTTGTGTTATTTGTGACATTCGTCAGTTCTCACTGACTTCCATTGGAGCTTTGAGTCTTCCTGTCTTTCACAGTTAGCCTTTAGAGGCTAAATTTTCTAAGATACTGGGATAATACTCCCAAAAGGAATATATATCCTTCCTCAAGGACTCCTGTATGGTTTCAACAACCCTATGGAGGCTGGTTTCTAGGGAACTTGTACTAGTATCTGCTGTCAGTCCTGGCATTAGGTGCCTCTAATGTCAGTACCTTTCCTATCTCTAGATCACCTATTTTATTATTCAGTAGTATTACTGGCAAGACAGAGGTACACAAACAGTGAAAAGGAAAAAATGGTAATGATCTGAATAGTAATTGCCTCTGATGTGCGCAAGTATCGGTGATGAATCGTTCAAATACAGCTGAGAGAAATCTGGTGTTATTTAGAGGTCCAGGGGAAAAAAACCAAACCAGACAAACCCACACCTGCCACAGTACATTACTGGTTAGTGAACCCTCCTGAAATAAGATGACTAATAAAACAAGTATGATATTTTATTCTTAGAGAAAATTGCTTTGAGGAGGAACATTCTAAGAAGCGTGTAATTTTTGGAGGCTGTTTGGGAAAATGTAGTAGGTGACTGCCCACCTTAGAAACGGTCAATACAAGGTAGGCTGTTTGTACCTTTACAAAGGTACAATGGCATCCCACATAAATCATAGCTGTGCAATGTGAGAAACCATAATTTCCCACCTGTGGGCTCTGCCAGAAAATATAGATTTTTTTCAGAAAATGTCAGTGTGCAGTAGCCAGAAGTTTTCATAGAAAGGTATAGTGTCTCTGAAACTTCACTCTGTCCAGGAGAGGATTTCCACTTTGAGCAGTGGGGCCAACAAAGTGAGAAGCTCTACTGGAACAAGGTACATCCAGGTAAATTGGTGCCCTGGGAGATGGTCTTAATCACCCCCACCGCAGGTTAGAACCAGGTCAAATACTTGCATGAAAATCGTCAGTCATCACTGTTAGGTGGGAAAATGGTCAAAAATGCGAAGAACGTCAGGCCTAAAAAGGATTAATTCTGTTCTCGTTTGTGACTAACAGGAGAGATGTCTTAAAATGAGGAGATGGATTGGCACATCACTTCCACCTGGCAGCTCCCTGTGCTCCACTTGCACATGCGGTGATTCACCAGCAGTGGGTGGGGAATAATACAGAAGCGAGTGAAAGAAGATGGAACGCACTCTTTAATCTTCCTCACCATCCTGACCTCATCTGTTGAAGACTAAGGTTAACTGTTCCCTGATCACCTACCTTAAAATGAGTAATTTTTGACCTAAGTTAAATAAGGAACCTAACTGAACTTTCTGAAAGTTGTCTTACAGCATGGTCGATCCATTTGTTGGGTAGAGTCTTTCAGAGGCTAATTATACTGACAGCTCTTCTGCGGTGCTTTGTTAATATCAACTGTCGAAGGAGTTTGCCTTGGCAAATGGAAAAGTCATTGCATTTTCGTGTCAAATTCTGCTACTTGTGCTCCCAGAGACGTGCATGTCACTCAGTTCTCCAGCAGCCCTGTAACTGGGCTATGATTAACGACTCTTCTTGTGCTGGAAGACAGCAGCTGGTGAAAACAGCAAAATGTACCTTTTCATGCTTTGTGCTATAACATACCCAACAATTTTTATGCTTTAAAATAGTGCTTACTTAAAAAAATGTCCTGACTTCCCACTGATGGCTCAGATAAAATTAAAACCACCCTTCAATATTTGCCTCTGTAAGAAGTGAGTTACTCAGCTCAGAAGGGAAAACTGTTTGGGGGAAATCCATCACCTCCCACCTGATCTAACAGAATGGTAAAAATTAAAGGGTTTTCCAGCAGCACCAAAGCTCCGCTCCAGCCAAAGTGAGGGGAGCTAGCTAGGTCAGTGCCCTATGATTGCCCGGCAGTCCCCAATGTCCCGAGGTACGCAGAGCGGTTCCACCTTTGCAAAACGCCGTGTCCTGGATCCCAGGTGAGAAATCGAGCGCATCCGTAATTGGCGAGCGGGGGCTTTGTTTACAGCCCCACTCTATTTCCATGGAAACTCTTAAGTGTCTCAACGAGCAGCGCTGGAGAACGGGCTCCAGATACCGCCCGGAGCAGCCTCCCGAAATGCGCCCGCGCGGCGACTCCAGCCGCGGCCCCACCAGAGGCAGCAGCGCCGGGCGAGGAGCGGCGGCGGGCTAGCAGTGGCAGCGGTACATCGTCCCGGGGAGCGGCTCTCTACCGCAGCCGAGCCCCGCTGCCGCAGCAGCAGTCGCGTAAGATGCGCCTCCAGGCAGGCTGGGGGATGCGCGCTTTCCCTTGCTCGTGGGGAGTCGCGCTCTCCCCAAGAGGGCCGGAGCCATGAGTGCGGCTGGGGCTCCCCGCTGCGCCCCGCGCTACGCATCCGCGCTAAGCAGAGCGGGACTTTCCGCCTACCACAGCCGTGAAACCTCGAGGCACCCGCAGCCGGGAGATGCGCGCAGGTAATACCCCGCGGGGCTCGCAGCCGCCGAGAAGGGAGCTTCCATCGCGGGGCGGCGGCGCAAGTTTGCGCGGAGCAGCGCCCTGCCGGCGTGTGCGAGGAAATCGCGGGTGTGCGCTTCAGCCGCGGGAGGGTTTGACCCCGTCCTGTCCCGTCCCCATTCCGCCCCATCCCATCCCCGCCGTCCTCGCTCAGGCCGCGGGCGCGGGGAGCCCAGGGCTCCGGGCTAAGGAAGGGTGCGGTCTCTCGACGCAGGGCAGTGCGGAGAGCTCAGTGCGAAGTGATTCCCCAGCCAGGTGTAGAAGGGCGAAAACAACAGTCTTTCCCATTTTGGTTCGGGATTTTGCTTTTGCAAGCCAGGAGCTGATGTGCTTCCCAGCATAAAATGTAGTGATGTGTTTCAAGTTTTCTGTTCTGGCCAGCAAATTCCTCATTACATTGCATAACATTTCCTTGGAGCTGGAGACTATAAATTGTTCACAGCTCTAAAGACTAATTCTCCTGCTACACAGATTGAACTGACTAGACTATACAGGGACCAACCAGTCAGAGTTAACTTAATAGGTACTACTACTGTAGGATAAAAACTCTTATCCATGAATAAACCTTAATGTTAGTATCTCATCTAATAGAAGGAATATTTTCTGAAAGAACAATTGCATTCAGAGGAGGATGATTGCCTACCTAACTTTTGTGTTCTTTTGTGTAGGTAAAGAAAGAGAAATACTTAGCCAAATCACTCTCCTAAATTATGATTTATGGATTTTATATTTTAAAATATAGGCTTAAGTGAAATAATGAGTTTAATAACAAGATTTTAAAGCATATTTTAGGTTATGTGGTACCTCTAATTTGGCTAAACCTGAATAATTGTTTAAGCTGTCCCTGTCATTCTCAGGCCTCAGATCAACTGCAGCTGAAAACTCCTCTGAAGCATGATTTTGGTGAAAATAAAAATCACAGTAATCAGAGTTACACTGAGGTATATCACAAATGAATGTGATTTAAGGAGGTGTTACTTGAAATCTTTGAAGATCAAGGTACATCAGCTGTCATAAAATACATATTACTGTAAAAAGTAACCACAAATACTCCTTTGTATTTAACGTTAACTGCATTCATGTGGTTCTTACAGTAAACACTCAGATCTACCTGGGATCCTGCCACAAAACTGCAGTCCCTCCTGCCTTGTACAGCCTAGCCTTCTGTCTCAAGCATCCCACTGAAACTAAAAGAGACCTAAATAAACCTGCTTAAAGCTCACAGGGTGTGAGCTCATACAGATGTAGCTGATCACAGTCTCAGGGAGTGTTCATAGACCACAGATACAGAAAACGGACCTCATTTGCCTGACTGATTGATTTAGGAGCTGAATGTGATCCAACTTTAGGAGCTGACAGCTAGAAAATCTCCCTCATGTTGATTAAATTTGATCTTGAAAACAGGCGCAAGAGCACCTTGGCTCTGTGGTGAGTTCAGGTTGAAACACACTTCAAATACGAGAATGTTTTCAAATGAGGCTGTATTATTTCACTCTATTTCCCACAGTGGGATTTTCAGGAGTCTTCATTTCCCTGGAAGCTATGACCACATGCTGTACTGAGACTGACCAAACAACAAGTGGGAGAGTGAGCGAATCCCCCAAAATAGAAGCAGCTGTTAAAACAAAGCAGGAAGATAAATGCCAATAAGTGCACACAGCCCTGTGAAATCAGTGGTATGCTAATATTAATTTGGGGGCTGAAGATCAATGATCCTGTACAAACACTCCTGTTTGCATCTTTACTGCCAGTGGCACTCAGGCTGAGAGCAACTGGTTCCTTTTGAGAGGAGAGGAAGCTAAGAAAGCAAGAGATCCACTCAATTTTTAAAATTTGGAGGGAAAAGTCTGCTTTCATTTCACACATCCAAAATGAAAATAAAATTATCTTGGGACATTTTGCAAAGGGAGTTCTGTCAGCACAGCAGTTGTCTGTTGAAACCAGCTGATTAGAGTCTTCCTTCCTCCCTCTCTGTCTTTCAGCTGTGACTAGAGATGGTGCAGAAGTGCCTGCAGTGCACTGCACTTTTGGAGTGCCCCAAGTGTCCAGCCAGGGCCTGACCAGAGCATATTGTAGCTAATGCTCCAGTGCTCCTTCCTCATGTAAATCAGGACATAAGGTAGGGGAGATGGCACTTTCTCAGCTCTCACTCATGGAAGAAGGTGGCTGTAGCACAGGGGTGATGGAGCCAGAAAGCCCATGCTGAACTTAAGAGACATTCCTGATAAGCTTCTTAGATACTGATGTGCCTCAAAGACTATATCTACTTTAGCTAAACCAGCATATTCACTTTTTGGTTTTTTGTGGGGTTTTGTGGTTTGTTTTTTTTTTTAAAAAAAAAAAGAAAAGGAATTTTTTAAGAATTCTCTTAAAGCCATGACGAACAACTCTACTGAAGCCATACTGGAGGTGTAGAAACCCACAGAACCTGACAACAATCTTTCAGTTAATTTTTTAAGAACTCAGTAAACTTTCATTTAATAAACATGTTCAGTATAATAACAACACATAAAATTTTGTTCCTTGGCCCTAGTCTTAGCATTACCTGTATGAAATATAAATTTCTAGAAAAGAAAATAATTATAGTGCATCTGACTTGAGAGTCTCTTCTTTTTCACTTTTACTCACCCAAAGCTGAAAGTGGTAATAGGAAATAACAGCAACTCCAACAGGTACTTTTCAATTCTTTCCATAGAATCCATTGATTAAAACTAAACATAGCTGGATGAAAATACACAGATTTCTCTTCAGATCGTAGCATGTAATTGAAATGGATTGGACTAACTAGATAGAGAGCCTTTCCTACCAGTAGGGATGCCTGCTTTTTCTCCATGCACTGATAAACCCATGGCCTACGATCAATCTTTCTAATGACAGACAGTATCACAAAAATCATCTAACAAGGAAGCTGTAGTTTTCGTGCATAGGTCAACATAACTCACATATTTGTAGCTATTATTATAAATTAAGCATCAGTGTGCATTGGTGCTACTCAGTATGACCTTTGAACAGATATGACTATGTGTGGGAATTTAACTATTACAGTAGATCCTGTAAATACTTGTAGATGCTCTAAAAGAAAACCTAATCTCCAGGTTTCTGAGAAAGAAACATCATCTGCAGTTTGTTTCTTCTTTACAGATTAGTCCTTGAATGTAACATCAGTTAAAATAGAAGACTACACAAAGTGATTCCTCTTAGCACAATTACCTATGTAGGCATACATAATAAATGAAAAACTCAGTCATGACCATTGCGAGAGTTTTTGAGGTTTTTTTCAATCACAAGATGGCGCTAGATTTCCTTCCCCCTTTCTTGGTTGATAACCAAGGTTTGGACAGGTCTAGCTCTTGAGTTAAGTTTGATTTCACTTTCTCAAATAACTCCTGATTATTTTCAAACCTGCTATCAGGCAATGGGATGCTCAACTAGCAATACTCTCTTACTCTGTGCAAGATATAAAATGGAAAAGGAAGGTGTCCAAACAAAAAGAAAGTTCTCCAGAATTACACTAATGGCTTTTTTATTATTAACTCCTCAGTTATATGCAAGGGTTTTGCCTACACACTTCTCAGCTAAGATGAATGTGATAGTGAATAGATAATAGAATGCGCACCCTGAAAATATTTGGCAGATAATATTTCATCTTGAAACATAATGTACAATTGAAATGGCTTTCATGAATCAAAAGAGAGTCTGCAGATTTCAAATGCGTGCACACATTGAAATCTGCAAAAGCACCAGTCATAACAAACCCCATTGTTCCTCCATGCTGAACAAAGGGAAAAATGATGCAGGTATGATGTAACAGGGACATAATTCCATAAGCCTGATGTAGTAGAAAGTATTTTATCCAAGGCAGTGGCCTACTGTGGTTTTCTAAGGGAAAAAATTGTGTTGAGTCACATTTAGAGAACACAAAGACATTTCAGCTGATTTTGGAAGTCACTGTGGTCTGCAGCGCATGCTGATTTCAGATGATTATTAGAAACTCAGAGAAATTAACACAGTTAAAAGACCATTTACTTCTTTAGCTAATAGTTCTATAAAAAGAAGTCCACCAAAATGAAAACTTCTGATAATATAGAAATAGAGAGATTCTCACTTACAGAATCTCTAGTCTTCTCCTTTAAAGTTGGTGTAGAGGCAAGGGTAGTCCCAGATAATGTTGTTTATCTATTATATAGTTTTCCACCATCTCATTAAAGACTTGTGAAAATAAAACAGAGATAATTTGTATTAATGCCACCCTGCTGTTATGAACACAATTGTAATATTTAGATTATCTAAATTCACATATCCAGTTCTTCTGTTTTAGCTATTGAAAAACACTGTAAGTCAAAATTGTGAGAAGTTGGCAAGGTTTAGCTCATTTCACCTTCCCAAACACATTACTTGCAAGACACAAAAACATTTCTTTTTTTTTTTTCTTTTTTTTTTTTTTAATAAGTATTTCTGATCTTACCTGAAGGAGCTTCTCATCAATGTCAGTGAATATTCTGAGGTGGTTTTATGGTTTGAGCTTCCCTTTGGTACCTGACAATAGCAACAGACATGTTGTGATGTGAAGGAAGGAGCACATCAGCACATGTAGGGGAAAACATGTAATATTATTGCACTTTCAAGAAGTCAGCATGATACAGCTCACTGAGGATAGCTACATTCTTGAAGAGCCTTGCCTTTTTTAGTTGACAGGTTTAGCCTTCTGCTCAATTTATGTATGCTTTGGGTTTGTTTAGATCTTCTTGTTTTGTCTTTCCTAAGATTTCTAAACATTGAGCAATTTTGTACAGGATGTTGGCACTCTGAGGAAATTTTGACTTTGAAACCTTAGTACCTGCAGATGTTTATGGTAAACTGGAGTTTAAACTGAATTCTCTTATCTTTCTGTTTCTTCTAAAACAAACATTAATACACGATGATTCTGTATACAGGATAACTTTGTGATAAGCTAGGTTTTAATGTGAGATGTTTCTGTGCTGAATAATTAGTAGTCCCCTGAATTTGCAAATGGCTACATGGGGTCTGCTTCCAATTAACAGTCCTCTCTGTATTACGCCCAATAACTTTGGATGTTTTGTAGGCAGTTTTTCCTTCTGCTTGAGCAACAGTTAAAATATGTTCAACACTTAATAGAAGATGGTTTGTATATGCAACACACTAGGAATTCCATCTTGGATCACTGACAGTGATCTCATTATAAGCAGATCCTTTCTGAAAGCTCTCACCTATTTTGTGTTAGTTTTCTACTACCACGGTTAAGAAATACTAGTGCAAATGTTAGTGCATGTCAAAATATCATATATTTTCAGGTGCTCTCGTTATAATTTCCTGTCATGTAACGATTAGGCACATACCCAGATGGTGATTGTAATTTCCTTACTCATATCAATGAACTGTTATTCACATGAGTAATCTCATTGACTCTAAATGGATTGTTTTTGCAGCTAACTGCTCCCTCACGAAAAGGCTGACAATATGGTCTATAGTAAAGTATAGTTAAAAGCCAGCGTCATAATGCAGAACCTTAAATTGCCATTGTCCCATGTCAGAAGCAGCCAGGTAGGAGGCTTAGGTGTGCTAAATATCCCATGATAAAACCTACAAAACTAATTTGTGTTGACCTGAATTTGTGTAGGATCTGCCTCACAGTAGAATAACATCACTAATTAATTTATTTGCATTAAGGTGATACAAGGTAAATTTATCATCCTTTACATTCTGATAGCAGTATCATCATTCCTTCAGATGCTAATTAATGCCTTTCTCATTCTAAACAGGGCTGTAAAATGGATTTAGGATTGAAAGATCATAACAACAGGACACCTACCAAGAACACCTCTGCTACTACAAAGAATTTTTCTGCCTGGGATGACTATAAGAGTAGCGTTGACGACATACAGTACTTTCTTATAGGGCTGTACACACTTATAAGTCTGGCTGGCTTTATGGGAAATCTGCTTATATTAACAGCTCTGCTAAAGCGTAAGCAGAAGACAATAATAAATATTCTCATTGGTAACTTGGCCTTTTCTGACATCTTGGTTGTGCTGTTTTGTTCACCTTTCACACTGACATCCGTCCTGCTTGACCAATGGATGTTTGGCACTGTCATGTGCCATGTAATGCCCTTCCTCCAGTGCGCATCAGTTCTAGTTTCAACTTTGATGTTAATATCCATCGCTGCAGTCAGGTACCGTATGATAAAATATCCCCTTTCAAGCAATTTAACAGCAAAACAAGGCTATTTCTTAATAGTGACCATTTGGGCTTTTGGCTTTGCAATTTGCTCCCCTCTGCCAATATTCCACAAAATTGTGGACCTCAGCAAAACTCTGAATTTAGAGGCACTGGAGAACAGGCTTTTGTGTATTGAGTCATGGCCTTCCGACTCGTATAGAATTGCCTTTACCATAGCTTTATTGTTCATGCAGTACATACTGCCACTGGCATGTTTAACTGCTAGCCATACCAGTGTCTGCAGGAGCATAGGGTCCAGGCTATCAAACAAGGAAAACAAGTTTGAAGAGAAGGAGATGATAAACCTAACTCTTCATCCCTCTAAGAGTACCAGCATGCAGGTGCAGCCCTCTGGCCATTCTAGATGGAGATGTGCCTTTGGCAGAAAGCACCACAGAAGATACAGTAGAAAGCTTTCAAGTGTGATGCCAGCTATTTCAAGGCATCATCAGGATACTCATTCCAGAGACATCCCAGAAAGCTCTGGCACAGAGAAAAGCCATCTCTCTTCCTCTAGTAAATTCATCCCTGGGATACCTATCTGTTTTGAGATGAAGCCAGAAGAAAATACAGAGATCCAGAACACAATTACGGTATCCCGATCCATTGTCAGAATTAAGACAAGATCTAGGAGAGTTTTTTGCAGATTGACAGTGCTAATCCTAGTTTTTGGTTTCAGTTGGATGCCTCTTCACCTTTTCCATATTGTGACGGATTTTAATGCCACTCTCATTTCTAACAGACATTTTAAATTAGTATATTGCATATGCCATTTGCTGGGTATGATGTCCTGCTGCTTGAATCCCATTCTCTATGGGTTCCTTAACAACAGCATAAAGGCCGATTTAATGTCCCTTATTCCATGCTGCCAAATACCATGATTTTATGTGCCCCAAGATAATATCAAACAAACAAGTTTGGCTTTCAAGCCTACTGACGTGTGTAGCTGTAAAAGCTGTAGTAGTTTTGTTTAGTTAGTCCCACATGGTTGTGATTAGTAGAATTTTGTGCCAAAAAATAGTTCTAAGGCTGCATGTATTTCTTGCATTGGACAGAAATATATACATATATTATAATATTCTTCTATCTGTTACACATAGGAAATCCTGCCAAGTGTACCAAAGCAGTGTACCATTTTCATTACCTGAAATATTGGCAATCTGTACTTTGGAATGATACAGAATATATAATGAGTAATAAACATGAGACAGACAACTTGGACATATTAACTGTCATAAAACTATAATAAAATACATACAATTTCCTAAATAACTGTTGGTGAGACTATTTCAGTGCCACTTTGACTGTTTTCTAAGATAATTAAACATCTGTTTCTGGATGTGATTAGAAAAATATTTTTCCTTAGCTCTTTGACCCATATTTTGTAGTATGTTTGCGAGATGCTTTGCTGCTTGTTCCCAGATTGCTTTATTCCTTGGAAATGATTTGTGGGTAGCTGTTCTTGTCTACATTTTTTCCATCTCACTGTGTTTACCTGGAACAACCTATCTCTGATTTCCTTGGCCAGTTTTTACCCTGGCTTGTCATTTTATGTAATTTTCAGCCGGGTCTGAACTTACCTATAGTTATGAGTTTCTTCTTACAGCGATGACTCCCTTGAACATAAGTCATGCTTCTGATCAGAGTAAGCCTTCATTACGTAAGTGATAACAGAAAGAAAAAGAAAATTGAAAGACAGCAGGATTTTTTCTTTTCTATTGCTAAAAATCAAAAGCTTACTGCACTTCATTATAGCTGACCCACTTGCTTTGGAGTGCTGCAACAGCTTTCAAATAAACACATGCATGTGCGTGTGTGTGCCCAAACACGCACACACACACATGCACACATGTATGCTTCCTGAGTCTGCCCCCCTTCTCTCCTTTTTGACCAGACCAGTACTTTTCCTTCCAAATTTAAATCGCATTCCCTAAAGAAGTCATATTACTTTTCACAGCACAAACACAAAGGGTGTATGTTTATACTATTCTCATCCTCTTTCCCTCTTTCCTGTCGTTCCCTCCCTTTCCCCTCCTCACCCCCGTTATTTTAACTTACTAACTCATCTCTACCCTCAGGATTCAGTAAATGTGCAAAGCCTCTGCCCTGAGTTTTAAGCTGGAAAATCTCTCCCTGGGTCTAGCTGATGATTATTTTCTTTTCTCCACTAATATTTCTAACCCAATAGCCTTTTTTTTACATAGCCTTTCCAAGCTAAGAAATGCAGTTATTATTTTTATAAATGAGTGGATGGGAAGGCTCATTGTGCATTTTCTGCCTTGAGATACTTCCCTTCCAGTTAGTTTCTAACAGTGAAAGCAGTTCTTTTATTTTGAAGAATCATCAAATTATTTTTATTACAATGTTACAATTCTGAGACCTTTTCTGCCCAAGCCATCATCTGCTAAGGAGTTATTACATACCAGTGGGTAATATCTTTGCTTCTAACATTAAGGTATTTCCCTCAAGTCTAGTTCCCAGTAGCCTATTGTTCTTTGTTTTTGCTAGTGATATACTTTAATAGTTTCTGCCTGGGCACTGACTATTGCATTTTGCAGATTATTATCATCTAAAAACCTACAGTATGCCATTTTATAGAGTACAAATGGTACAGAATACCGAATATTGGGACAACAGGTTTCAAAATAGCTTTTAAAAAGTTTTAAGTAGCTTAATTTAAAAATATTTATGACTAATCTTTGTAGATAAACTTAGGGAAAAAAGTAACTAAATCCACAGCCAGAACACAGTGATGTATTTCTACAGATGTTGCAGCATTTTCTGTGGTGAAGCCAGTAATTGTGCTCCTACTCTTTACACTGATCAAAGCACAACAAATAATAATTTGGCAATAAGGAACTAATCAAGATACCTACTGAATTTCTTCAGTCCTATGCCACCTAATCTGTCATCTTTTCCTTTTTAAGATGATAAATGGTAGGAAAATATGTATTTTCTTCTTATTTATAGACCAGTCATCGACATTATATTTTGACATCTCCAAAACGTCACTGTCTTCCCTCTCAAATGTTAAATAAAAATAAAATGACTTTTAAATAAAAATAAAATAACTTTTCCATCTTCCACCTTCCTTCAACAGCCAGTGCAACTTGGTCCTAGTACCAGTAAGGAATAGATAAGCAGCAGACAGCAGCAGCAGCAGCAGCAAGTGAAATCAGGCAGCAGGCAATTCCCAAAAAAGTAGCTTCTATGAGTGGGAGAGGAAACAACTGAGCCATCCATTAAACGTTTTCTCAGTCTAGAAGATTAAAAAAATAAAACACTTCAAACACAAGGGTCCTTCCACCCCACGTTTGCTGAGTTTGAGCTGCAGTAGATATTCCTGCGGGCTTCATGCACAACAGTGAGTGGCAGTGTGATGTTGTCTCCATTACGTATGCCAGTATGTCTTGGGAAGATGAATCTCACCACAATATCCAATGATACTTTATCATTCTTATATATACACACGTATATGTACAGAAACAGATAAATATGTACACTTCCTAGAAAGCAAAGCACATTAAAATGGATTTTCAAAACGCACATTTAAGCAAGTCCTTAGGCCAGCTAAACTACTTTGGGTCAATTCCTTCTGTAATTAAAAATCTAAATAAATGTTCAGGTAGGAGTTTTGTTTTGATAGCATCTGCTAAATGCAATCAGGAAATGCTAACTGCAGAGCCATCTATCTGTCTGTTGGAGTTTGAAGAATGAAGGATTGTAATGGTACAGTGATTCCTCTCTATAAATAATAATAATAATATAATGAAATAATAAAATAATAAAATAGCTGGTATTTATCCCTTCTTTTTCAGCAGAGAAGAAACACATGCCCATTAAATGCTGGTGTGGCCAGGTCACTCCTGGGCCAGTCAGACCAGTGGGCTGAGAATGCCAGGAGCTCAGTATGGGCTGATACTGGAGTATGTTTATTTAGGCTGTGGGGAAGAGGTTGGAGCCTCTGTGTTCTCCATAGTGGCAGTGGTGGCTGAGAGAGATGTGCATGGCTCCCATAGGTCTAGTGAGCTGTAATCACAGCAGGCAGTGCAGAGTCCCTGCCTGGGCTCAGGCAGCCAGGGGCATCACATCCCAGGTAGATGCCTCATGGCTGGTGAGGGAGAGCCAGCTCTGGGCAGGGCTGTGGGCACCAGAGAGCAGGCAGGAACACAGCAGGAGAGGAAAAACACAATTGCTGCTCTATTTGCTGGTGGTTGCAGCCTTTCCAGGCACACAGCCCTGTTCCTAGAGTCTGGAAGTTCTTGTGGCAAAATATTTTCTTCTCAGCAGTGTGAATACCTGAAGAAAGTGAAAAGAAATAAATCCACATTTGAAGTGTGCAAGGAGCACAGTCAGGAAGAAGTGTTTGATCCCAATAATGCTGAGATAGGCTCCAGCTCTCCTGTTGAGAAGTATAGGCCAGGTGGCATGGAAAACTTCATTACTTAAAGATTATTAACAGATTAAAAAACCTTTCTGAAATCTATAGGGGTCTGTCAGCTTTCATTGCGCTTTTGAGAAAAAAATCAATAGCTTCCTCACAGTAGTCCCGATATCTGTCTGCAGCATACAAGATAAACAGCATTAAACGTCATAGTCTCCAGAAAGACGTCCTTCATAAATACCACTGGGTCCAGGAATTTAGCCTTTGATTTTGATGAAAGCTAAATTATGCCTATACAATTTACAGTAAAAAAGTCCTAGACAGAAAATGTATCAGTACAGTCTGGAACTGTCTTAGGGTGATGACAGGACTCTGATCCTATACAAGTCTCTTTTTTCCCCCACATGACTGGAATGATGGTATAAAATCATGATCCCCATGAAGTATCTTTATAAAGACAGTTAGGTAAATTTATGAACCATTTTTGACCATGATATATGGTTTATAACCTTTGAGGTCAGGTTTCTTTTTCTTTGATTTCATGTCATTTTATATACTGTTGAATCCAAACCCCTCTTTTTTTTCCAGGGCCTTTTGCATACAATATGTCATGAAGATGTCTGATGTTACTTGGTTTTGATCCAACAGTATATATTCTTATTGTATGTATATTTAATTGGTTGAAAGTTGCCTTTCCACTGAAGGTAAGTAGAGCTATTGTTATTATACATATTCAGTTGAAGTGACTTTTGACAGGAAAAGAAATAAAAGACAGAAAGAGAAATAAAAGCATATCCACACTAACAACAGCTAGCCACATTGTGCCAGTGACTAAGGAATGCATCAGAGACAGACTCTGTTCAAGCATCTGCCAGGGACAAGAGTTTGTGACAGTACCATTGAATGTTGCTAATCCAACATGTGACCAGGAAGACTACTGCAGATTTTTCAGTCTGAGGAAGTAACAGCTAATAAATGAGTATGGATACATGTGCTCTTACCCTCTCAAAATGCTCCTTTAAAGCAAAAGCATTTTCTTTCCGACTATTTTGATAAGGATAGCTTTGTCTGTGATCACTCATAATGCATCATTCTGTGCCATTAAGACAATCTGTGTTATCATACTAGGCTATGATGCTATCCAAACACCAGTGAGTCTTACTGCAGTACCTATTTTTAAATCCCTGCAAGCTCAGAGATACTTGCGACATCCGCTCTACTCCAAAGGTTACCATGATCCCCTTGCCTTCTTATTAAATTTTGTTTCATTATATATAATAAAAAATTTAAAAGCCTAATACAGCATGTCCTTGGCAAAAATAGTCTTATTGATTTCTGACACAGACTTTGTCAAAATCATGATTTCCTCAGAAATAACGTAACTGGAGAAAGGAAGTTGTGGTCACAGTGTTTTTCAAAAGGGCAACAGCTAGCATTGCTGTTATACAGTGTAACTATACAAGTCAGACCTTTATTAACCTTGTTTGCTTTTGAAGACAAGATATTTCAAAATATTTGAAAGTTATGAAATTACTTCATTATGCACTAATATCAGGAAATACTTTAAAAGAAAACATTGTCACAATCCAAATTCAGTTCTTTTGAACAAATATGAATGCTTCGTTTTGCCCTTGTAGTCACATTAAAATGATCCTTTTAATAATAAGGCTTAAAAATAGTCCCCTGGGAAATTATCAGAATAGTGATTTGACATTCAAGACTAAAGTAGGTTGACCCTGCTCTTACATCCAGTTGAACAAATGTTTGCTTTGTCTTAGCAGAAGGCTCATGTCTGTATTACCTGGATGCCACATTAATTGGACTATTTTGAGCATTTGAAACATTTATTACTGTCCCTGTGAACAAAATCATGTACAAAAGGATTTCAAAGGCATTTCTGGTGAAAAATTTCTCCAGAGGAGTAACTTGGTGTTAAGCAAACGGTTGTTCATGTCTTCAGACTCAGTAGGAAACACAAGGATACAAAATCCATTTAATGACAGACCACAAGACCATTAATTATAATTTTAACTATAAATCTGCATTTTTTAATGAAGAGAAAAATAGCTAAGCAAAGAGATAAATAAGACTATTCCTACTATGATTAATCTTACTGCCTCTTTGTACCTAACATCCAGATTTACTTATGTTTAACAAGATGACAATCTTACTCTGTTTTAAAGCCCTCTTTTAATTCCCTTGGCTTTATGAGCCTCACCACCATAAGGATTTTGGCTTCTTGGCCTAAGGATTAATATGATGTGCAAGAGGTCAGAATATAATCTAAATCTTTACTTTCGCTGGTTTTGTGTTTTTGAGGTTTTAGCACAACTGGAAATGTGCAAGCTGTTTACTGCAGCAAAATTAAACTCATTTTTATGTAACTACTGGGACCCAGTGCAGGCAAAACAATTATGTACTTTTTAAGACTCCATGAGTTCAAACACACATCTCATAAAGGTAATTGTTTGAAGCCTTGATGATGCATTCTCTCAATTAATATCCTAGAGCATGAGAGCACATTTCAGAGAGCACAGACTTATCTGATCCTTACTGCAAATCATGACGGGTGAAATTCAGAACCTTGTTCCTACTGTAGAACCAAATTGCAGTATGCTCAACTTGAGACTGCTCCTTCAGATCACTTGGGGAGTGAAGCTCATGCAAGGTGCAGTTGATCTCTTACTGGCTTTGTGTGAGTCCATTCTTCAGAAAAGCAGCTCCAAGGCCATTTATGTCAGGCAAATTACAGTTAGTTCCCAGGAGCTCTCAAGGGCACATAATACCAATCTCCCCCTTGCACATCATCACACCTGCAGTCAGCAGAGGTTCTCAAGTGCTATTCCTTTCACAGAAGAGGGGAGCTGGCTGAAAAAAGCAGTGAATGAGACTGCAAACCTCTATGGTACTTCTTTTCCCTCTTGATCTGAAACAGTCTAAAATTGGAGACCTTCCAGAAAGCTGTGGAAGACACCTGTGTGAGACTTTTTGGAGAGGGAATAAGGAATCATTTCCCAGAGGTGAAGTGGAATGAAGAAATCTGTTAGTGCAGATAGGCTGATTAATTCAATAAGTCCAGGATTCTAGGGCCTTACTAATAGAATGACAAAACCCCCTCACCCCATAGATAGTTTGGTTCGAAGTTTTGTTTATTTTCTTTAGGACAAATTTATTTTAACTCACTGGATGTAGACTCTGTTATGTGCTCTGACCCAAGCTCCTTCATATTGTAAGATGGCTCCAGCACTAACCCTTTGCTGTTAAGGTAGTCCCTCCATTTTTATTGTTCCATTACATGCTACAATAGGTCTATCCTGATGAAAGATTTTGCTGAATTACAACCATGAGAATGATTAAAGAGAATAACACTTAAAAAAAAGGAGCACATCTGTCCAAATGAGAGGTTGACTAGATCAAAGTATCCCTGCAAAGCTGTGGAAACACTGCGGCATATTTCACTGACACTTGTTCAAATATGTGAAAGGTAAAGGTTTCCACAATTTGGCAGTTGGTTTTGCTGACATAGAACTTCAGACTTTCCCATTAATTATGAATATCTATAAAAGACATGCCTACACAAAGAATTTTATGACCCCCAAAAAAACCAAACCCAACCAAGCTAGAAAAAGCTTTCATTCAAAGAACACACTATAAATTAATAGTGGTTTACTTCCTCTGCTTATAGTACTGACTGCATGCACTGTAATAAACTGGTTTTTACTTTCCATGCATGAATTTCACGGGATAATGCTTACAGTACACTGTAAGCAGAACTAAACCTGCAATTTAACAATGATAAACATGAACTAAAAATCAGAATTCATTTACACATAGTTAGTAATACAAATAACCCTGCTCTTTTGTTTGAAACAGAAATGAAGACAGCATCTGTTACACTACTTATGCAACAGCATTCATATAAAGATCTTACTGTATTTATTTTTAAGAAATCAGAGTTATAGTAAGAGGTGGTACAACCAGGCTGATTCTGTATTTGTATCGTGATACAAATTTATCCTTCATGATACATAACGTTATTTGAAGGATAACAGGAAGTCATAAACAATATGAAAAAAAAAAAACAAACAAAAAAACCTGTTTCCTATTAAGCATTAATTTATATTCCCTTACTAGTGAATAAATAATATTAAGCACCCAAAAATGAAAGGATTTCATAAATCTCTGGAATTTCCCTGGCAAAGCCAAGCACAGTAGTATTAATCTGCACAGTGGTGGTGGTGCTGTTTATAAAGTTGGTTTCTATAATATCATTTAAATGATTTGTAACAACACTTAACAGCATCCTTATAGTGGAAAAAATCAAGCCAAGTTGCAACAGAATCCTTATTTTTCACTTTTTTTTTAAGGCATTTAAGTAAAATCAGATTTATTTTTTACATTTATGGTACCTATAGCACACTGGTGAACATAATTTGATGTGAGTTTTTCTGTAGCTTCATCGCTGGGTCTTCAAGCTCGCAAATTCAGTAATATCAGAAGACTGCGGGAGCCCTCTCCTGGTGAATGCAATTTATCTCCTTCCAGCTGCTGTTTCCCGACCAGAGATTATGATAGATGCTCCATCTGTAAAAAAAAGTATAGATAGTGTTTAGAGCTTTTAATATTATTTCCCCCATGAATGTACTCTTAAGTATTTTTAAAAAATTATTAATACCTTCCTTAATTTAAAAAAAAACAGCCACAACAAAAATACCAAAACAAAACAGAGGCTGTATTTTCCAAATACCTTGGAAAGTGAAGCAGAAAAGCAAGGAAAATACTTCTCAAAACCCTGGTATCTGCCAATAAATACAAGCTTCGAAATATTCTCAGACCAGTGCAAATTTTGCATGGTTGGAATTTACATCCTTCTGGCACTGTAGCATTGCGGTGTTTTAAATAAAGCTGCTTTGAAGATTTGTTCTTTTAGTGGCAGGTATTGAGAAAGGTTGTACGCACAAAGACATTCACCAGGCAGGGAATGAATAAGCATGTGCTGTCTGAAGATCCCATCACATCTAAAGGATGCCCTGGGACCCTCTATGAAGGGCAGTGAAGAGGAAGGTTCTCGGCAGGAGCACATTTTTTTCCTCTGTAACCAAGAAGAGGCAGAATGTGCTGGGTGCACAGGTTGTTCTTTAATGCTAACAAAGCTTAATCCTTTTCTACACATTCCCCTTCACTGCTAGTGCATGTATGACATAGACTGCCCTCATTATTCACAAAGGGGGCAGGAAGAGAGTATATTAAACACAATTCATTTTCTTGTCATCTACCTTTCCCCAACTATTGCTATTATAAAATTTTGCACTTTTCTTAATACCTATACTTGTAATATAAATTTGGCTTATTCTCCTGCTCCGCTCTTCCCTTTCTCAGTAGTAAGCCTTTAATTTAGGTTGAAACACTGAACTTTCACTTGCCTTAGTTGTGCTGCCTACCTTCATATATAAGATAGTTTGATTTACTGTATTAACTTTAAGGATTCTGTGTCACTCTATTCCATCAATTTTGAGGGTCTGAAAACATTAATTTTAAGTTCCAATCAGACTGAGTTGATAAACTACCAAATGCGCCTGTCCAGCTTAGTAACCAGATAGCATCTCAGTTCAGAGGCAGAGGAAGTTTAAAGAAGTCAACTAGATACGAATACATATATGCCTAAAGCTAAGTTCCTAGTTTGAGAGCTTCAGGATACAGAAAGCCAACCAATACCCTTCAATTTCAGTGGAAAATAAGCATTAGGGTAGTGAGCCCACATCTTGGGGAGCAGGAGCCTCACTACAGCACAATTTCCTAAGTGTTTCTCTGGGAAGAGATGCTAGCCCAGGTAGCCTAAAATGAACTCACTGTTCATTTGCATCAAATGAATCTCAGCTTTATCCAGGTTAAGAGCACCACCACTTTGAAGATGGTTCTTTTTAGAGAGGTTTATGGGTCTGTTTTTCTGTGCAGTAGCTCAAGTTGTGATGGCTTATCTGAAGTGTCTGCATGGAGACAGCAGAGGCTGGCTGTGTAACAACTGCCAGGGAAATAAATGTTCAGGAAACAAGGACTTCAGTAAACATCTTTGCTCTTAATGTTGACATGTGATTAATGAAGATGGTGTATGTTGTCACTTTAGAGAATCAGAAAAGCTACATACAACTGAAACTATTAGTGGATAACTTTTACAATACACAATTTGCAATCAGTTAGAAAAACAAGTGTTTCACAGTATAAGGTTTTTCTGACTGAAAAGGCCTAATTTGCAGCTAGAATACAATTGCATTCCTCAGAAAGAAGGAAAACATGAGCAGAGAATTAACACTTTGAAAAACTTTTCATGAGTTAAGACAAGAACTCCCAGTTCAGCTTGCACCAGCATGGCTATCTCTTGAAAAGTTCAAAAAAGCTGAAATACAATAAGGCCTCCTTGTTAAAAAGGAAATGTTTTTATATAAATATCTAGCTTCAATCCCATCTCAGATGATCTAATACAACTTCTTACCTCCCCTTTTTTTATAACAGCAAAGCACACCAACAATGCTATTCCCAGCTTCAGTTATACCAGTGAGAATCCAGTATACCAAGGAGGAATACGGGCCAGCTGGGAGAAATAATATTTGAAGGCAGAGGAGAGCTAGCCAAGTTGATCCCAAGGCTGTTATGCCTGAAATGCACTGTAAAGATTCAAAGTGACAGCTAGGAAAATACTTCTGCATGAAACAGACTTCAAGACTTTTTTGTTTGTTTCATTCCTCAGTGCCTTTTTTTTTTTATCCCCTTTAATTTACTCCAGTCTTTTGCTTAAATAAAATAAACAAATATATTTTTGTCTTTCAAGTCAGGTAGAATAAAGGTAAATTCAAATGACATCAGCAGGCAGAGGGCTCATTTGTTGTCTAGAAATTACTAATTGCAGTGGAATGATATGCAAATCAAACCACCTCAGAGCATTTGTGAATTTGGAAACTGGGACATGTATTCTGCAAAGCTAAAACGATTGGTCTGAGGACTTGTATCACTAGCTGAGTGAGTCCAAGAACTTTCTGGCAGCCATTGGTCAGCATTGTGGTATCAAAGAAGTAACTGGCAGACCACTGATAATATTGAATAATTGGTTAATTATCACAGGAGCCTTAAGTATCCTAAATTAACAGACCTAAATTAGGGCAAGTTTTCAGCAGTGGAGACACCAGTATAATCAGAAACAAAACAAAACATAGAAAAGCCTCAAAAAGAGAACATGTTTCTTGCTCATGGCCACTCAAGAGCTGGGAAGAAAGCTGCTGGATCCCATCCTGAGGAGCGTTCTGCTGGCTTCTGCTTGCTTCTCGGGGCTATGCAGATAAAGCAGGGTGTGCATGTTAGCTTCTACTTTTACCTTAAGGACCTGAAGAAAAGAAACATAGCTGTAGAAACTTTCCCTTCTCCCTGTTTCTCTCTGTTCTTATATACATCTAAGATGAAACACCTGAAAGCACTTCCCAAGTCTGTGAGTGCCTTCTTGTCACCTCCCCATCCGAGGCTGGAGCAAGAACCAGGCACACAAGGTGATCCAGAATAACAGGAGAACAAGACACAAGATATGATTCCTCAGACACCTACTGCACCGTTTCTAAGTACAGCCAAGAATGCTAGCTCTAATCTAGTTTATTTTGTCTAGTAAAAGGCTTACTCTTTTGGGTTGATCAGTGAAAGCCCCACTTCATCTAGGCAGCAGGTTTAAAAATTAAACAAACAAAACACCAATAAAAAAATCCCACCACACAGACACAAAACTAATAACTGCCGAGGTGTGTAATTTTAGAAGGGATTAGACAAGATGATTATTTAATTTAATCAGATGAGGTGTGGCTAATAATCTAAGTGTCATGAAGTTCTTTAAATAAATGGTATGCTTTCATCTGTAATTGCATCTGTGATACTGATCATCTGTATCTAAATAGAGAAGAACAGAAGATGATCAAAGAATCAGATTATCGCCAGCTGACAAATACATTACGAGCAGAAAGATAAGTGGGTGAACTTCATAAAAAGGCAGCTTTAATGAAAAGGTAATAGAAGCCCCAATTAATCCCCCAAATGATACCTACAGAAATGGGCTCTCGGACTGAAACTGCAGATTGCAAAAGGACATTATTAACATAATGCATAATTAATCTATAAATTTGTAGTCAAAGGTATTGGAAAGGTCAGTCTTCACAAACTGTATCAGTTGACAACAACATAATCAGCACTTTAGCAGAAACATCTTTCTACACCTGCTAAGTGATAAAAGATCTTAATCACGAGGCCAGAGGCTTCTCTGTAAACCTCTTTTAAAAAGAGATGTATAGTAAAATATTCTCTGACTGCCACTTGCGAGGCTCTGAGCCCCACCAGTCCCTGGTCTATCCATCTAGCCTACAACATTCCATCCCAAAAGTTGAAGTTTTAAGTCAACATGCTAAAAAACCACTAACAAAATCAAACCAACCAAACAAAAATCCTGGAATAACAAAAAAACCCATCTGTAGCTCTTTCTGATATAATGCTTACCAAACACTAACAACAAATAATCAAAAGAAAACCTGTAATGATGGTAATGAATTGTTTCTGCATGCATTTGCAGTTCAATTTCTCTGAACCAATTCACTTAAGATAACAATGATGCAGATACTGCAGTAAACAAACAGATATGCTACTCATGATACCTAATTAACAAGACCTGCTAGTTTAGCCAGAGGTTTAAAATGTAACACATTAGAGCCAAAATAATTCTAGTTCCAGAGTAAAACAGGGCACAAAGATATATCATGAACAGTTTATTTGTCTTGTAAAAAACAGTATAACTGGATGACAGTGCAATGACTGGCTAAAAGAAATTTAGTAAAATATTCTCAAATTTATCATGAGGGTAGTTCTGAATTAGGCTGAGGTATTGACCTGTTAATTAAAAGAAATGAAGTTTAATGTTCAGTAATTCTGTATTAGCAAGAACTAGCCACTATGATCCAGATTGTCAAATAGGGATAAGATGAATAGCTCCCTTGGATGTTTTTTAAGAAGTTTGAGATCTGTCACTACTGATAAATATCTTGAATAACTTAAAGCTACATGATAGTGGAGAGTAAAAAAACCGCCATAGGGGGTCATAGGGGGCTGGAAAATGCCATTTACTTAAAGAAATTATTGTGACAGTTATTCCTTGGTAATGCAAGGAAACCCTAAAACTCTCCTGCCTCCTTGCACTCATCAGCATTCTGCAGTACTAACGCTGACCCAGCTGCCCAGTCTCTACTTCCTTCACCTCCCTGAGCATTCAGGGTGCATACAGCAATGCTCCTGCCCTCTCGTGTTCCTAGCTACGCTAGAGCCCATTTTAAAACTCACTTTATTTTGGAGTAGCAGGCTTCCACTCTGTGAAAGCTGAAAAGAATTTTTGCTGGATTCTAAAGTTGCCTAAAATCTGTTAGATATTAATTCATAAAAATTGCTGCCCTAAAGGTAATATGCTGGTCATAGCATTCATTAAAGATTTTCTTTTCAAGAGACTGCTTTTGCCATGCTCTTAGGTAGCACTTTAATTCTTCTGTTGCAATAGTGGATGGCATTAGGTGTTGATAAATGGGTTATTATTTGAAGGGTCAGATGAACAGAAAGAACAATTTTATGATGAAAGCAGCAAAATGTCCACCAAGTATAAAACTGCTTCTCAAGATATTAGACTTTAGAAAGTAAACCAATTCCTCTTGATAGAAGTTTTCCCATTTAGGAATACAATTTCTTTGGAAAGTCTGAAAAGGAAAACATTGTGATCTGTCAAGTATGGTAAAACCAAAAACTTCATAAATATTCCTATTTTTGCACTACAAAATTTAAAAAGAAGGCAGAAGATGCAAAACCAGTGAATTGCTAGGCAATTATAATATCTGCATGGCATTGTGTGAAACATTACGGAAAATACCCCCTAAGAGGATAATTTTATGTTTTCTATTTGGAGTAAAACAGAGCCTTTATGCTGATTTTAATACCAGCAGGAACTCCTAAAATCATACTCATAAATTGTCTCAGCATGATTTTGTTTAACAAACAACAAAATCTGACCAATTTTCTCCTCCAAATAGTGCAAAACTCTCCTCTTTTAAGTTAGTTAGACTGGGGTTTTTAAAGGGTATTCCTAGGTCATAAAAATAAGCTTTTGTCCATCTCCTCCTGACAGCATGCCTGGAGAGAGAAATATCACCACCCTGTTTCCTAGAACCATCCTCACAACCATCCTCTAGAGAGTGTTACCCTTTGTACATATACATACTTCTTTCTGCAATATATGCAAAATATAACAATCACTGCAATGGTGGGACCACAACTATTTCTATTTAGCAAGTGCTAGGTTAGGAGTAGTTGGCTGAGGATGAAATTCGGATCAAGTTGAATGCCTGACAACTAAAACTAGTTGTATGAAATCTGTGGTTAAGTAATAGTTCTCCAGTATTGTCCAGAATTTCCTGGTAGCAGTAAAATAAATTCAGATACCTCTTCTCTGCACTTTCTTTTCACTTAAGAGGCATCTTGAACACAATGCTAATAAGCAATTGCTCTGACTTTTTCCAATAGCAACCCATGGTGAACTTGCACATCACATGATGACATGATAAATGTACCTACGTTGAAGTACCGAGAAATGTTCTGGGTTAATGTACACAGTGACCGGGAGACCACTGCACATCAATCAACATGGCCCATCTGACAGCCTGAGCAGGCATAGCTGCACAAATGCCTTGGCTGCAGGATGAACCCAGGCAGCTCGTTGTAACAGAGGAACCTGCAGGCAGCTCCCACTCCATGCTGGTGGCTATGCCTTTAGGTTAAATTCCAACAAAAAGTTCTCATATGGACATCCTTTAGAAACAGAGTGGTTTTCTTGTAAGCAAATTTTATACTACCTTGAATGACCAAAGGAGAGAGCTTCTCTGCATGGACAAGATCTGCTCTGTGCAGTATCCCATGAGAAAATCCATCTGCGCTCTGTCTGATGCTGCACGAACACAGGGTGCCCAGCATTAGAAGGGACATAGGATTTACTCTCTATCTATATTCCTCTTCTTATTTTGTCTTATTAAGACAGTTATCTTATTATCTTACTAAGCCATTTGTTGCAACTGAAAAAGAAAGGAGATTAAATTCTAAATGCATGCAGCAGGATGTAACACTGAAGCATAAGTAAGCAAAGGAACATTCCTTTTAAACACACTCTAATTCTATTGTGTTGGGGTTTTTTTAAAGATCATTACAGACAAGAATGGCAGGTTAATTTGACTCCTAGATTCCATGTGATGCCATGCAGTAAAACTGTATCTTCCTACTCCGGCACTGTTGTGCTGTAAACTAATTGAGACTGCAGTATGGCACATGTCATCTTGAAATCCTTCCAATTTCCTCTGGGAAATTACAGAAAAATAAAATTCAAGCAAAATCAGAATGAGATGAACTGTCTTTTTCTTCTCATTTTTGTAGTACGAAACTTGCAGTCTAATTGATCTGTTTTGCTTGTCTGCTCATACAAATGAGATTGTTTTCAGGAGCTCATTAGGAGAAGTAGCTGCCTGTAAACCAAAGCAGGGAAGACTCAACTCAAATGACTGGCCTTACCTACCAGGTAAAAAAAAAAGTGTGAAATTCAAATCTATCTATCTATGTCTACATTTGCCCACACAATTTATGATTTAATAACGATTCTTAATAATTAGTGTGAATTGAGTAGAGTGTGCACTTCACGTACCTAAGTAGACACAGAACACTGGTCGTACTGTTAAACTACTAGATCTGGTTGTTTTCATAAAAAAAAACAGCAAGAGTTGTACAATTAATATGTTTTGTGACAAACTTCATATTTGGGAGACATTCAGACACACAAGGCAGATTTCACAATAAATGCTTCTCTTTCTCAGGAGCAAGGAATTTTATTCCAAATATAGTTTAAACTGTGTAAATCAAAGACTTCTGTGTCTGTTCAATTCTCAGTAAAGCAAAGAAAATGTTGATACCAAACAGCACAAAGTACTTCAGGATTTCTGGAGGACAACAGGAGAGCTAAGTAACTATACAACTGAGCCACTGAATGCTGTACACTCCAAAATGCAAGTTGTTCACAACTTCTTGCCAAATGTTAAAGCTGACAGTTTCAAGCCAGATTTGTACTACAGCTTGAGCTTAAGTAATTGTAATGCATAACAGTTCAGCTAGATTTATGGGAACCAGGGTTATATTCCTTCCTCACACAGGGAAAACATGCTACCAATTTGTTTATTATTCACTAAAGTTGACAGAAGCTTGGTATGTTTTGGAGATAATGCAGTTTTCAGTGCTCTTGACACACCAGGAACCCTATAGACAATGTGGTTTCAAGTGTTTACTGTAAACAAATTTCAGTGTCAAGTTTCTAGGCATGAATGTAATTGCAAGGCTCAAATGTTATTTGCAGGGAATGCATAGTCTATGTCTTGCAGATCTCACGGCAAACTTACCATAGGGCTTTTCTGTGGATAGTTGGTACATGCTAGCAGCAAACCTTTGAGACCCTGGGCAAGCTGCAGGCATCTCTGGATATAAAAAAGCCTCCCATAGTTTCCAGACATAAGGAGGCCTACAGAGAATAAAGGATGGTGCCTAAGGACCTTTTCTGGTGGGATGCATTTCAACTTCATGAAGACACATGGTCATATTTAAAACATATTACACATTATCACCTTGTGGGGCATTAAGATTTCCTAATAGGATGAACTTGACCCTTTCAGTTCTCTGTAGCCCTCTATTTCCATGTATGAACAGCATTTTGTTAGCCATACAAAACAATTCTCTGTGATTCAGGCACTGAGAAGCTACTGTGTGAACAGGTCTTACATGATAGGCAGTAAAAAAGGAGGGAAGCAGAATATGTGCATGGAAAACTTTGAGAACTTCTGAATGGTGGGTCAAGGTTCTGTGCTACATAGTGGCTTGTAACATGCAGTTGTATCATGCCTTGATATAGCATTGCTACAATGTAGCAATTGTTAGCAGCGTTTTTGAACAGGTCCAAAAGATACCATTTAATTCTACAAATTCACATTTACAGCTGGAAACAATGACATGCAAAAATGGTTTTGTATTTCTAGATATGTGCCTATTGTGCTATTTCAGTTAACGTCACTGTGGTTTTAGCTGTTTCTTCTCCTTGGTTTTAATTATCTTTGCCTCTCCTGACAGCCAAGAACAAACGACAAGGTAGAGGAACTAGCAACATAAAACTGTAATTATATTCCCCCACAAAATACTGTTGCTAATAGCTGCCTTTTAGTTGGTTTAGATCCCAAGCCATTTTGAATGACTACAAAACACAGACATTATTTGGCTATTTCTGTACAGTTTTATGTACAATATTTAATTTTAAAAATAATGGAGCTTTTCTCTTTGCTTTAGCCAAAACAGTAGAATTATGTTTCCTATGCTGTCATATTACAAGATAAGTAATAAAGACCTGAATCCTCAGGAGCTCTAACTTGAAATACTGACTTCAATGACTGTTGTCCCTGAAGAAAGAGAAGTAATGTTAAATCATATTCCAGCCTCACAGCAGTGCCAATTTATAAAAACTGAGGGTCTGGCTGGAGACTTTTTAGGAACAGAGACTTTCTGCTCCAATGTTTTGCCTTTCTTTCATCAATGTCAAATCAAGAACGTCTGGATTCTTGGCTTAGTCATGCAGACTACAATCAGTATAACGCAGAAGCCAATACCGATGTGAAGGCTTTTGCCTGAGCTCACACTCTGAGGGCCATTTAGCCAGGAAAAAGAAACAAAACAAAACAAAAAACCAAACAAACCACAAAAAAGAAACAAACAAAAAAAAACAACCTCAACAAACAAAAAAAATCCTGTTATGCAACCTCTTCCTTGGCATTACAGGAAATAAATGCTGGAGGCAAGATTGCTCATGGATGCTATAACTGAGAGTATGGGAAAGGGGACATATTTTTTCAAGAGTCCCTCCAAAATAACTTCCAAGTCTGTGCATCAGTGAACAAGGGGACTCAGAGTCCTGATGTGAGTGATAAGCATCAGAGCCTGATTTTCTGGTATGTAATGTTATTTAATATAGAGATGTTCTATGGAAAGGAGTAAAAATTATTTCAAAAATAGTTTTACAAAGCATTTCCTTTATTTGGGAAAGAAATATTTTTTCTTATTTCGGTTTAGACACTGTCCCACATGACATTCTTGTCTCTAAGCTGGAGAGAAATAAATTTGATGGATGGACCACCTGGTAGATAAAGAATTGGCTGGATGGCCACACACAGACAGCTGGAGTCAATGGCTCAATGTTCATGTGGCGACCAGTAACAAGTGGTGTCTCTCAGGGACCGGTGTTGGGACTGGTCTTGTTCAACATCTTTGTCAGTGACATGGGCAGTGAGATTGAGTTGCGCCCTCAGCAAATTTGCCGATGACACCAAGCTGTGTGGTTGGGTTGATACGCTGGAGGGAAGGAATGCCATCCA